>JAOBAS010000008.1:1647689-1657695 GCA_025311575.1 Elanoides forficatus | reverse complement strand
GGGTGGTTGTGGTGTTTTGTTTTCTTTTGTTTTGTTTTCTTTTGTTTTGTTTTTAAATCAGTGTTGTGGCTAACAAATTCCTTTCACTTGCAATTTTTCTTCTAGTTTTGAAGTCTTAAAATAATATACCTAAAGGCTTTTGTTTCCTAACATGTCTGTGACATATATTATGTGAATAAATATTGACTAATATAGGCAAACTTGGCCCAAACCTATTTTTCAGTTTTCTACTGTACTTAAAAATATTTCATTCTTATTATTGACTAACATGACAGACCTAGCCCTGACGTTAAGAAATAATGATAGGTTGGTTGGTTTGTTTTTTCTATGTACACCAGCAGGTTCTGTGCAAGTATTTTAAGTACATACATCCCATGCAAATTATCTTCCTGAGCCAGTAGCAGCTTTTATACTAATATAGAAAAGCTTTATCTCTTATAGTCAGGATTTTCTTAACTATTTTTTCTTAAGTTCTCTGTTCTCATCTGCTTCAAATATTGCTTGCTGTCAGAACCAATAGTAATAGAGGCTAAAGTTTTGTAAGGTGGAATTGTCGGTGCAGCTTTGCCCCTTTTTTCTTCGGTTGACTATATTAGGCGACAAATTATTGCAATGAAATTACTATTGATCTCTCTGCAGGATGCTTCATACCAGAATGAGACTGGGAGAGGTTATAGTCTGTGGCATGTCTTCCTTGGCTTCGACATATACAAACTAGAACATAATAGAGATATTATTTGGATTGTTTTTCCACTGCTCAGCATTCCTCAAATTTGGGTAAAGAAGGACAGTGTATGCTTTTGCATGTATTCACATATTTTGGGTATTTTTTATTCATTATTCAGCTTTCTTCCCTTTGGTGAATAAGGAAAATAGGAGTTATGAAATCACAAACTGGTATAAGAAAAAGAGTTTTCTTTCCTCTATTTCACTTATTTCAAAGATTAAATGGAAGGACTCTCACACCACTCCTTAAGCCCAAAAACCAAACGGATTTGGTGAGACTTTAATTCTTGCCCCTTCACCTTGCCTCTAATGGAAACCATAGCTTGTGCAAAATAATCTCTTAATTTGCTTTTCTCCTGAAAATCAACCTTAATACAATAGCAATTGCATTCAGGAAAATGGGAGATACAAGAAAAATCATTTTTATTACACACTTCCTCTCTGTAATTCCTGACTGTAAGTAATCAAACTGCAGGAAAGAAACAGAACAGCTTGGTTGTTCCGTTTTCTGAGATCAAGAGAGCTGAAGCAATAGCCATGTTAACAGATACAATTTGATAGATTTTTTCATGCTTTCCATGATGATTAGTAGAAAGGATAAAGAGAGTTCGCTTTCCTCCCTACTGCAGACAGTGAGAAGATCACCCCCCTAACAGGAAGCTGCGGAAGGATAATTCCCTCTCAATAAATTACATGGAAAAGCTGTACCCACTCATTATATCCCCTGAACTTTGGGCAAGAATCCAACAGTTCATCACTTCTTCTTATGTATTCCTGGAAGGTATTATAGGTTCTCATCTCTATATGTTTTTCATTATAGTTAATGGTAATTTTTTCTCCTTTAACTATCAACACGGATTAGTAAATTATCTCTCTTATTCCCTTTTGATGACAAATTGCTACATATGTAGCCTCACATTCCTGGTGAAAGAAATGGACTCCAGAAAGACTCTTGCTGATGATATTCTGTTTTGGTCCTCTGAAGATGATTTGTTCAGATCACTTTCATATGTTTGGAAATACTCTGATGAAGTTTTGGATAACAGACTCATTCCTGAAGGGAAGGGTGGAGAGATATGTACCATTCTTGCACTTGCAAGTTGTCTTCCAAACAGACTGAACACACTAAACACAAATTTATTTTGATTCTTGAATATACTTAAACATATCATTATACTGAGATTAATGGAATCATTCACATGTTAGCTGGACAGAAATCTAAGTGAAGAACCAATTAATTAAAAATACTTGCCTGTCTATGGCTCAGCAACTGTACTTGTAGATAACTTCTCCTTAGAGGGATTAGAGGTCAGAAAATCATGACAGAGAATGCTCTTGTCAGAATGAAGCCAATGTGACTTTCTCAGTAAAGAGAAAACCTAAGGATGAAAAAACCTCTCAATCTTCCTGGCAACTGAAAGTATCAAGTATCTTGTACCTCATAGAAGAGCATGTGTTCGAGATAGTTATATACTGATGTTTCCTAAAACATTTTATGTCTATATCAATAATATAGTTTCTCTTTAGATATAAATTTTTCACAACCACAGTCTCACCAAATATCATATCACATCTCCCTTGCCTCTTCAAACCATATTCTTTTACATGTTCTGGCAGATGTCATATCTAAAGGCAATAAAATATTTAGTAAAACGATACTTCAGTTCCTAGCCCTTTAAATAGTTCTGTATAGCTGGATAAGGATTTAGATACTATCTGATATTTTAAATGACAGAACTGCTGACAATAAGACTTATTTAATAAGTCTTTATAAGTGTAAAATAAATGATGTATACAAAAGGAGCACCACAAAATAGGAAGAAATGAATACACGTGCAAACAATAAAAATTGTAAGCTGTTATTCTTTAAGAGAAAAAAAAATGTTCATTTCTGTAATAATTTGTTGGTGGATTCAGAATTTGGTCCACTTTAATTGTATTCACAATTTAAAGCACAGTTTTCAAGTGTAATTCAGACTACATGGATTATTCTGATTACATGCACCTTGATCTTTTACAGTGTTCCGTGAATTGCAGCTCCGTGGTTTTTCCTTCCTATTTGTTTTGTTGAGGAGAAAATGGATTTCAGATGGTATAAAACAAGAAGGAGAGCAGGAAGAACATTGACCTGCATTAATGAGAATTGAGTACAAGCTGATAGTTCAAAATACAAGGTCACATGTTTAGAAACTAATGGACTGACAAACAGTTGCTGTAATCTCGGAAATGATCATAAAGGCATGACATCAGAATAGTCATCATAGGGTGATCAATATTGATCACAAGGTAATGAAAAGGCAGATTTGGTCTTAAAACAGTTCAGGAAAAGTTTTCTCAGGAAACAGAGGAAGTATTACTTTTGGTTCATAAGACTGTCGATGTTTCTTCTGGTATTTTACATGTTTTTTGAGCCACTTATATTCAGAAAGCTAAAAGGTGAATATAGGTGAATGAAGACAGGAAGGAATAGACAGAAAAAGAGCATAGTTTGGTTATCCTAAGAAGAAGAATGGCCAGAAACATAAAAAGTTGACAAAAGATCTTAAAATAAAGAGAGTTGGTGGTCTGGGAACCAAGACCAATGGGATCATTATGGACTAGTTTTGAATAAATTTAGGCTATACATTTCCAGTTGTTGGAATCCTGAGGTTCTGACGTGTGTTCAGTGGGAAGAGGGCAGTCAAAAAACATATTGTTTTCAGGTGGATCATGATCATTATACCAAAAGGAATATACAGTGTAATTGTTCATGAGAGCATTTGAATTCAATATGCCAGGAGTTTTCTTCAAACTATAGCTTTCTAGCCTGAAGTATGACCTAAATTTAGAGCAGCCTAGTCTTTTAAAACTGTCTTCTGATGTCATATTTATTGCCAAACCTCAATTGCTTCTGCAACATTATAGTAGTTATTTCACCTGCAAATGAGATTCAGAATCCCTAAAAAATTGACAGTACTTGAAATGCTTATGAAGGACTTTAGTGAATAAAAAATAGCACTGTTTCAGCATTAAAATTCAGAATCAAGTGACACTTCACACTTTATTCTGTTAATTTTAACAGAGTTACACTGTTATCTTTAAATGTGTAGAACAGAGAATTTTACGTATTCTACAGAAACAAGTATGAGACATCTTAATCAGGTGTAGTAGTCTATGATAATCTATTCCTACTTTAGTTTTGTTAACATGATACATTGAAGTAATTAATGCTGTCATGGATTATCTACGTATGCTCCTCACGACAAAACTTATTGATATATCCATCATTCTTCTAAAAATCTACTCATTGTGAATATGCTAAAACAACATTGCATTAGCAGGTTTGCTAAATAAAATGTCAGCCAGGGAGTTTTCAGATTTCTCAGCTCTTAAAATATCTAATCAAGAGAAATGCACTGATGCATTTTGGCACTAGAGTTATAAATTATGCATAACACAGCATAACATTAAAGCATTAACATAATTTAACAATACCAATCTATCAGTTCCTAAGTGAAAGAAATAAAGGTGTTGTATCTGAGTGTCTTGACTTGATACACCTAGTTTGTACATGTTTAAGATTTATAGTAATAAGAATGATTATTTAAAAATTTTAGACCTTTGCTAATATGCCCTTACTTTTTTTTTCTTTACCTGTGTAATAATTTTTTTACATACAAGCCTTCATTTATTGATTTTTTTTTTTTTAGTCCAACTGACACACTAAGTAATGTCCTTCTTTAACCTACAAAACTGTACAGTTAGCTAAGACTATAAGACTAGCTGCTTTAAATGGAAAATAAATCTGTGGATTACATCTAATTTCATTCTGATCATTTCCGAAGTATTAAAACACATGTAACAGCCATCATCATCAAAGGTACTTCAACCAGTTTAGCTAATATTTAGCAGAAGAAAATAGATAATACTTTTCTTCATGTGTGATGATTGTCATACTAATAGCATTCCTAGTGGTTTTGAAATCTCAGCTGAATGTTTTTCCACTTCAAGTGCCTAGCTAAGAATACGGGAGATGGTGTGATCTTGTGGATTTTTTTTTGCAGACTTGGAAACACAGATCTTGGATTGACATAAGGATTTCTGAATGTTCATCTGATCTTTAATATTTTTTTAATTTTGTGCTACTGTTTCAGTCATAAGTCACAAATACACCACTGGGAAAGACTTCTGTTACACATCCAGACACAGTAACTGTGTGCAATCTGCCTGTAACTGATCTCTCAGGGTGTGTGACATCACCTTATGGTGTCATGGTCTTAGACAGAGAACCTATACTAAAAACCCCACAGTTTTTTTACCTTTTTTTCAAAGGTAATTAAACAGACTTTACTGAGAAGTTCCTTGCTCCTGTACAATTGCTCCTAATGCGAGGATGATGTCCTCTTTCATTGTATGAAACTTGACACATAATGTCAACAAAAAGTTCCAACTAGTATAAATAAATTTCATCTGATCATATACGACTCACCTTTACTCTCATACTTGTCTGCAATTATTTTCATTTTAGATGAAGGAGAAAACAAACAGAAAGACTAAACTTTCGTAACAGCATTAGATTTTGGCTCTTCTCTGACACAGTTTACGAAGACAAAAAAGGTAAAAAACCATCCATTTCTGACATGTTTTCTCTAGAAGTAAGAAACAAAGAAAATCGTAAGCTACATACATCAAGCCTAGGTACTTACTATCAGTAATTTTCATTTTCATAATCACCAAGGTTCATTTAGACACTGAGATCAGTTGTCCACACTAAGAGCACAGATTTGAACTCAGCATCTTCTATGGCATTATAAAATAACCTTACACTGCCTGATGTGCTCTCAGATATCCAATTCCTCTCTGTCTGCCTATAAAAATAATTTAATATTTTTCTATGGGAATGTAAACAAAAAACAAGATTAGACAGCATAACAATAAAGGTACTCTTGCTGGAAATGTTCTTTGGGAAGAACAAGTCCTCAGCTTGTGTCCTGTTCCAGAGTGCTTCAGTAGATTTCATTCAAGACTGATGATATAAAGCCTGGGAGAATTCCCTCATCAGCATGCAAGGGTCATGCTTCTTATTGCTTTTCGAAGGTTCATGACTTTTGTAGCCTTAGTTGCACTGTGGGGTAGATTTTGCAGAAGAGGTGGATAGAAGCCTAAGCTATAGCTCAGCAGATGGGTATGAATTTGTTCAGGCAGAAGAGGGCACTGAACACAAATCTAATTTATTGGACAGGTAGTGTAACTCTTGCTGTATTACAAAATGTAGGCAGGAGTAACAAAACAATAATTACAGGCTGCTCTCATTTTAAAAGAAATGAAAAACCTACTCATATTTATACAAAGGATACATTCCAGCCTTAGACAAGTGTCTAAGTTCAAGGGAGAGGCAGAATTTAAAAAATGCTCTTCATTTAGATTTTTCATGTCATCTGTTAGTTATGTCTCTTATGCTAAAGATGCTGTCTTCTATGGATCAAATATGTAGCTGTCACTATAGTTGAGAGATAAATACCTCCACATGGGGATTTAGACCAGCTTCTAATAGGTGTACAAGGCAGGGGAAATAAATCCTTGAAATACATTTATTGAAAAAAAACCAAGATCATTGACTCTTAGATAGCTCCAATTAGGTATGATGAATGCTACCTTCATTGCACAAGGAATTCAGGTTCATAATTCATGTTTTTTAAATTTCACTTTCCAAAAGAAGCACCTAATACTGTGTTCCACACCATCAAACCTGAGGCTGTCGTGGATTTTGGTATTAGAAAAAAATACAACCACAGAAAATCCTAAATTAAAAATTTATAACTCAGTATTCAGAGGAAAATTAGGGGACTGGAAATGATAGTCAGGCTCACGCCTTAAGTGTTGCAAATACGAAGAAATATTCATTAAACAATTCAGGAGGTACTCTCAATTCTTTGCACATAACAAAGATTCTAAGTTCCAGTGAAAGGAAGATGAGAGCATGGCTATATATTTAAAGAGTATATCATAATCCAGGGTGAAATGAACCACGGCTGTACAGCAGCATCATTTAATTTTATAATTTCCAATCTTCTGAATACTTCACATGCAGCTTTAATGCATAGACAAATACATGCAGATAGATTCCTTAGGCATAGTGGGATGACAAAGTGTTTTTTAAAACTTCCTACTCTATCCTTCTTCAAATACTTCTATTATTAAAGTTCTGTTTATGATGTTGAATTTTTTTTTTGATAAAAATTGGGGTTTTTTCCATGAATAAATGTGCCTTCAGAATAAGTTATGGACTATTGAAATACTGCAAATGAAGCTTTAAAATGGAGAACTGAATAGAGAATTAATACAAGCAATTTCTATCCCTGAAGACAGTTTTCTAGCCATTTCTTCCTGCCCACTTTGCACACAAACTACAGAAAGTGGTATTTATATGCTGTATTTGATTGTACTCTCACAGCGCCTTTTCTCTTTTTAAATTAACTTCTAACTTAACATTCCCTTACACCTTTGTCAGAGGAAATACACAAATACAATCAGGGGAATGCATTTTTTTAAATCTCCGGTATTTCTCAACTATAAGTGCTAGCCTTAGTGTCTCGCCAGCAGACAAACGTTAATCTAGCAGAGTTCTCGTCAGCACAGCCCACAGGAATAACGGAAGCCTCAACACTGAAATAAACTGGCATAGAGACTTACCACTACCATTTCTGATATGGTGGCAGTTTCCAATATAACTTGACATATAGCATTTGATAGGAATTCCAAATATACCCAAGTGATTTGAAGTAAATTGCTGGGACTTTTGAATTGCAGTTTCTTATCTGTATCTGCCGCAGTCTGATTAAGCAATATTGGATTTTTTGTAGCAATGCAAAGGTCTCTAAGTGTTATGTCAGCTATGCTAAATTTACAAATATGGTCCTAAAAACAGCTCTAAAAATGAGGTCTAAAACCAGGTCATCTGCCTACTCAACTGGTTTTCTGACACTTGCCTGCCCAAGTACAAAAATACAATAGTTAAATTTTCAGTTTAAGTAGTAACTCTACTAATACTGGAGAAACTCTTTTAATATGTAGTAGGTGAAGATGCTGCATTGGCGCAGGCAGCGTATTAACAAAATGTCCCAAAATAAAAGCAGAGCACTGAGACTTGTTTTGTGTAATCTAAAACTAAGGTAGCGTTCAAAAAGCAAGAGATTTTGGGGAAAAGAGGAACTGAGAAGTTAAAATTGTGTAAAATCCTCTGTTACAGTAATCCTCCTACAGGCTTCCTTACGTGCTGAGGTGACGCCTGTGCCATAGATGTGTTTGAGCAAGAGGGAGAGTTGAGTACATGTGTGTGTGTTTAGAACTCTTTCAAATGCAATTTGCATATATAGGACAGGTTGTCATTACTGAAATAAGGTACACCCTCCTCCTACACATTCCCACTTTAAGTATTACCTATGAATATTTATGTAGCATTGTGTTTTACAAATTCATATAGAAATATTGAAATTATTGAAGAGAGATAAAATACTAATTAGTTCTCTTTCATATTTAGAATTCTATGTTAGACAACGGAGGTTTAAAAATATATTTTTTAAAACTATTGGATATAAAGATATATGTGCAGCAGACATGATTAAAATGGAAGCAGAGAAATGCAGCAAAAGTGGAACTTCTGAACAGAGTTTTATGTGGAACAGGCAGAGTTTTAAGCCCGTAGCTACAGCTTCTTTACTTTAAACCTTGGGCAGCAGTTGCATTAAATTAGGTCATAACTGGAAACCTCATACAAAAGCATCATCAGTTCTGCCTCAGAGAGATTCTGCTCCTTTACCTCCTACAACATATGATCTCTGGTGTTGCTTTTTTTAGTTCAATCTAATATTTTTACCTTGGCTTCTTTGTGAGTTAATCATATTTGTCTGAAGTTCCACGGAGTAGAAACTTCCAGATTTCTAATATCAGAAGAGGTGAGCCACCGTTTCTAGTGATATTATCATTCACAGAATTTAAAATTGAGGACAGTAATTTCATCTGTAACTTCAACTTCTAACAGCCTAAACGTATAGCTTTTTTTTTTTTTTTGTGACAAGTTAAATGTAAAAGTGCTATTTGTGACATCTCTTTAATTTCCTTTGACTTATCCTATATCTTAAAAGTTTTTCTACTTCTCACTGTGAAGTTGTTTCCAATGAGAAAGTGGCATATTACATACCTTTGGTCACATTGTACAATAATCCCACCTATATTAAATAGCCTTAGATTCAATATAACCAGTCTACCATACCATGACAAACTTTCCAGGGTGTTGTGACCCTAGATTTATTAGATCAGCTCATAAAGCTGGAAAAACACATGGCAAGTTTTTGGGCACACCAACCATTTTTAATTCTTATACCTGCAAATTTACTAAAATAAACAACACTACTACTGTTTTAACAATGAATCTGGGAAGTATCTAAGCACTCCAATATTCCCAGAACAAAAAAAGAAATTATTCATTAAAAAACAAACAAACAAACAAAAAAGGTTATCTTTAGCATATATTTAGCAACCTTTTCTTCTTGGTTTCTTCAGTGACTTGTGCTTTTCAGTTTTTCTCTATGATTGTTTGTCTTTTAATATACAGGCTGATCATGTAAGCCACAGGACTCCAAAACTTGAAGCAATTTATTTTCATGGTGATCCTAATCATTCCTTTTAAAGTAAATATTAAAATATTTAGCATTGAAATTAAAAATCAGTAACTATAAGCAATGAGGAAAAAAAACCTCAGAAATTACAAAGCATTTCTTTGATTGGGTTAAGTAGAACTAACAAAGCCCACATCTATTTCAGTAAATGAAAATGGACAATCACAGGCAATCACAAACATGAAGAAAGTACTTTCTCATCAGTTCAACAAGACTTTTTTCGATTACACAGAGTCTACTTCAGTCATAAAGTTTGTTTGTTTCCTGAGGAAAAACTTCACATTTTGCATCTTTTTGTGGACATAAAGATGGGACATCTTTTGGTCATTCACTGTAAGTTGTCTGTATCTTTTTTCAGTCTTGGAAAGTTATCTTTTAGCTAACTGGTGTTTATATTGCTCTATCTCCAGCTGTCATATTCTTAGGTACTGTTCAAGTTTCTATACCTACATCTTCCACATGCCAGATCTGTCTTGCACCTCTCTTGCAAAACCATTTTGTGTGCCAGACTCAGAATTTCCTTTCCTTCCCTTCCCTTCCCTTCCCTTCCCTTTCCTTTCCTTTCCTTTCCTTTCCTTTCCTTTCCTTTCCTTTCCTTTCCTTTCCTTTCCTTTCCTTTCCTT
>JAOBAS010000008.1:1592547-1614760 GCA_025311575.1 Elanoides forficatus | reverse complement strand
GATTAAATTGTCCAATTATGTTGTCAGGTGGGACATGATCAAAGATATATCTTGAAGTTCTAATACACGCAAACACAAGACAGTTTGTAACACATTAAGAGGAACATGAATGTTAAAAAAAATGCAAATAAAGCTAGACTTTAAGTCTCAATATACATATGATTTCAGTACAAGTAAAGTATACTTACTTATACTTATATATTACTTTATTTCTACTGTCTGCCTGTCCTCCGATTTTGAGTGTGCTACTTTGGCCCACTGCATATTTTCTCGCACTTCTGATACAAATTTTAGCCTTAAACATTTAGGAAAAGAGAGAAATAACAGAGGAGACAAAAAAATATTTAAAATAAACTATTTCCTCCTTTTCTTATGTGCAGACTTTTAAATATATCAGTCTGCTATATATAATTAAGACAGGTTTAAAAAGTATGTTACATTCTCTACATGTCCCAAAATCCCTTGTGAATTGTGTGTGTCACAAGGACCGTATCCAGAATCAGAGAGTATATAAAATATGCTGCTAATCATTCATCTATGCTCTACCAGCCTAGTAAATGCTGTATTTAGAAAAGTAATATATGTTGAACAGAGTAAGCAGAAATATGCAGTTTACTAAATCAGCCATTAAATAGCATCTAAAACATATTTATTTCATACAACATACAATCTAACCATTTTAATTAATTGATTTTTAATAAACACATAGTGCTTGCCATAATGTCATTTAAATGCCTATTTGTAAGTAAATAACCATTACCAATTTATGTTTGTAAAGTAGGGCCCTGATGCTACAAGTGGAACCTCACGGACGTATTCTGGTACCACGCTGTCTTCAGTAGGACACCATGGAAAACACAGGAGAGCTCACAAAACTCCAAAGGAGAAAAAAAAAAAAAACCCAACAAAAAAAACCCCAACAAAACAAACCCCAAAGGGTCTGGTACAGTTTTTGGTTCGGTTGGGGTCGTTTGAGTGCTCCCCCACACACGGTTGCCTGCCAGGCTGCATGCGAAGCCCTGGGAACGAAAGCAGCAAAACCGCGGGCTGGACGCGTAGGGAGCGCAAGCTCTTTGCCCACCCACCCGCGGGGCCGCCGGTGCCCTGGTAAGGGCGGGGGGTGCCCGGAGGAAGCGTGGTGGCTCTGGTCCCAGGTGTCACCTTCTGAGTGGTGCCTGTGTTTACACCCACATTTCAGCCGTGACCCTCACAACCGGCCCTGCAAGGCTTTGCCGGCTCCTTAGAAGGTTGCTTCACGATCGTCTTTGGTGTTATGTCCTTTACTCGAAGGAATTAAGGTTTTAGTGAGTTTCTAATGATATAGAAATCTTTAAAATAATGCTATTTTGTACCACGAAAAGATGTGAACTGGGGGGGAGGGGAGAGGGAAGAAAAAGAAGAAAGGACAGCAACATAACAAGACCCTGAATGACATTCGATATTGAAATTGTTCATCATTTGCCATGGTACTAATTGGTCTCTATCTAAGAGTTTTCCATTTAAAACTATATGCTTCCTTGCTGTGGGTTATGGCTATCATTTCATATAACAATGATATTTCCAAATGAGAACTGGATCAGTGTCAGCACTGAGTACAGTCTTAAAACCCACATCNNNNAAAAAGCCCCAAATTATTCTACATTTTAAGAGATACATTTTCTATTTTTTTTTTTATTTTTGTCATTTAGTTACACTGCTGCTTACAAGTATTGTTGCCAATACAAATTATTTGATTCAAGATGTTTATGTTAGAAAGTTAAACCCATGAAATGTTAACACCACACAAAGCTAAAAGGGATGTGGGAATTAACCATTCCTAAAGGTTGTAGAAATAATTTCTTGCTTTCTTTACTCTAGAAGACTACAGTATTTTGGTTTATTTTCATTTCAGGTTTTCAACATAGAATTGGATAACTAAGTATCAATTTAAGACATACTAAGAAGAGGAGATTAAACTGAGTTTAGCATGCAAAATGTGAAAATATTTTTTAAATATATCTGGAACCAGTAAGGTGCTTGACTTCTTAGAGTAGATCTTTTACATGGACAATCTGTGCTGACATGATGTCTAAACAGTAGGCAGATAATTTTATAATTATTTTAATAATTTTATTTGTTACTGGGGTATTTGATAATGTCTCTGTGTAGCAAGTAAGTATATTGGGACTGTAATATTTCAGAGGTTTACCTATATACTTGGTGATCCAGTCGCCTCTGTTAGATACTCTCAAACATGTTACATTTGAAATATACTTAACTAAATTTTTTAAATGTTTTGATCACAGAACTGTAAACATAAAAATGATATCTGAAGACATCTAAAAACCTCCTGATGGCTAAATCTCATCAAACGCCTGTTGTTCCAGTGCTTACCTGACTCCTATGTTTCTCTTTTTTTTTTCCTGGAAGGAAGGGACAAAGCCCGAGGTACGGCAATATGAAATATATTCAGGAGTTCAAATGCACACCAAGCCTTTTTTTCGATGTAGTTCTGGTGCACCAGTGAGAAAAGCTTGGAGTGGTACTCAGTGTGACACATCTGCAATCACATGTAGGCATCTAGCTTGACCCTCAACCTTTCTTCTCTTTCCCCATCTTGTCTTTCACATTAAGCAAGAAAAAAGTTTTCTCTCCTGTTACCTATTCAAATTCTTCACTCTCCCTGTTGACTAAGATTGGCTGAGGCCAGACCTGAACCACACATATAAAATTACAAACCATTGTCCAAACTGAAAAGATGTGCTATTTCTATAACTATATAATGTGCTATATAATAATATGTTATGCTAATCTTATAATAATAAAAAGAATAATAACGTTAAAATAATAGCCATGGGTATTACAATAAGTAACAGCCTTAGGCATGACGATCTGCTGACCATTCTGTCTTTAGACAACAGTTGCAATGTACAGCTAGCCAGATGCAACAATTACATTTTGGGGAGTGGGGTAGGGGAGGGGGTGAGAAAAAAAAATAGCATTTTATTTTCTTTATATTGAAACCAAGTCCTTAATTTTATTTTCTATGCATATGCATATATATGTATAAATATGTATAATATGATATATGCACACACACAAACACAGTCCACTTACCTATCTAACTATTTAATACGATCCTATACTCCAGCTCCCAAATAGGTAAGTAGTCACAAATGGTCAAATACATCCTTATCCTGTAATAATCATTAGGGTTTTTTCTTATCTGGTATAATAGAAAACAGGACTCAAATGCCTGTTTTGCACATGATGGAAAAAGAATTTGAATTTCATTCATCTAGGCTGTCCCAAACTCTCTTCAAAGGGGTGAAACAGCCAAAAAACATTCCCCAAGGCAGGTTCACTGAAACTCACATTTTTTTCTGTGAAACTGGATTTGTTGGTTTCAGTGAATTAGCTTTTTTAATTAAAAATTAACCAAGCAAACAAAAAACCTATGTTCTTAAAAATTCATAGTTGTTGCAATATACAGATTTTGTAGGTTTAAGAACCAAGCATCCATTAATAGTGTCACATAATGAGTCAAACTGCTCATCTGAAACTAACTATAAAATCAACCACTTCAATGTAGTTAGAATAATGACGCTGGACATAACCATTATTGACTTTCATCAGATTCTTTCCATTTGTGAACTACTGACAATTTTTTTATCCTCAAAGTTCCAAATTCATAAACTTGTTTGAAAAAACTCTTGTTTGAGAAAATAAGTTGATATCTGTAGAAAAATGTTATACATTAAACCAGGATTGTTTTCCTGTTTCTTTTTAACTGAAATTTAAATTAATATTGATGTTCATATAGGGTTTTATTTAATTACTCACTTTAAGAACAATTATATTTAAGATTTTGCAGGTTTATCTTAACCTTTGAACTAGTTTTTCAAATTTTTAGCTCATACAGACTAAATCAGGTGTTGCTTAATGCATACTTAAATCAGGAAAAAAAAGAAAAAGATAAACATCATTTACTTGCCAGAGCTTTTAGCTTCAAAGCCATATACTTGTTTAAAGTGCTTGAAGTGTTCTTATTAATTTCAGGAAAAACTGATTCTGAACTCCAGATATTGGAAAATTAATCTTGGGCAAACAAGGCTTGACACTAATTGGTTACAATGCCTATGATAACAAACTGTTAACGGGGTAGACTTAGAGTGTCAATCGTCAACCAGTTGGCAGTATCAACAACTAAATGCTTATTTAAGCAAGTTGTAGAAGGTAATCTGAGGAGGGTTCAGGTTTATTTTGTTTGCTTGGCTTTTTGCAGGGTGGGCGGGAGAAGGGAAGGAAAGAAGGAGGAGAGCGGCAGATATAGCAGGATGTATTTTATGTAAAAAAGCCCATTTTAATAAAATTACAAACCCAAAGATTTAATTCTGACATTGACTGAAAGTGTGCAGATACCATCAGATACAAAATTACATGCTTCATGTCAAAGAAAGTAGTTAGATAAGTCATCCAGTGAGTGGGAAAAATGAGGGTGATTCCTTCCCTGTCTGCAGAGGTTCAGAGTCACAAGACCCATGACAGTGACCCAATCGCCAGAAATTATGGCTAGTTTCAGAGAATGCTGTTGCTATAAGGCAACATAGCTGTTCAATACAGCATCTACCTAGGAGGATGAAGAGTTGGAGTTGCAGTTCTTTTTGCCAAAGAGAGCCTAAGCCATGGGTCTGCTGCTTTCTGATCACAAAGATAGTGTAGAAGGACAAGCCACAGTCTCATCCTTTCCAATAATTCCTAAGAACAGTAGCCAACACCGCATTTTGCTAGGAGAACTGTCTTGCTGGTGTATTCTGGCCATGCCGGCCATGCCCCTGCAGAGGTGTATAGAGAAAGGTGCCTGCTGCCAGGCGGCCATCTGGTTTAGATAAGGGTCGGACACCAACCTGCAATGATGCCTTCTCTCTTCCACCACCTCTCTTCCTTCCTCTTTCTCCTCCTTTCTCTTTCTCCCTCTCTCTCTCTTTCGCCCTAAAGCCAGGTCAGGTTCTGAGGGAAATCAGATTAACTAACAGCTGAGCCCTCTGTTTTCATTATGCAAAACAGGAGATACCCATCACACAACAATAAAAGAAGGTGGTTTAGACAGATTTTGACAACAAATTTCATGAGGAAAAGCTCAACGGTATCTTCACAATGTTATGAAGAGTCTAACTTTGAGACTAACTTATGGGTTTGAACTTCCATCTTGGGTAGAAAAGCCTCTTGTACATGTAGAACCAAAAGTGGTGTGGGTAAATCACAGTACTTAAAATCATGGGGTTTAGAGTCAGTTTTACTGGCTTGGGTGGGAATTCACACCAGATTGCAGCACACAAATTGGACAATGTGAATAAATCATTCACGGATCTGCAGTCTGCAGGAACACCTGTGAAACTTCAAAATGTTGACGGAATCATACTGGGAGTACAGTACAAGTGAGACATTTCCCTCTTTGCTTTTGTTGTATTTTAGCTACTGCTGAAAAACCCTGGTGGAATAAATATTTTTTAGTAAATAAGTGACATTTCAGACTCCAGTTTTAAATGCCTCAAAGCTGATTTTACCCTACCTGGGTTATAAACCTGGCTGACATCTGTGCATGCTACTTCAACTGTTGAATTATTCTTTGTGACTAAGTTAACTACCTATATACTGGGGAGAAAATATTGGAGAAAATAGTATGAACACAATTAAAACTGAGCCATTAAAACCAAACTAAATATTTATGTATTATTTAAAAATGTCAACCACCAGTAGTAAATCCTAGGCAAAACGAAACCCCTCACGTTGGGAAAGAGAGGCAGGGATTGTACATTTGTGTAATTTTTAACTTTCCTGTTTCATTCTAATTTGATTGTGTGAGCATATTTATATTTATGAAGTTTAGAAAAGAGAGGTATATGCCACAGCTAAAAATAGTGTTTGGGATTTCTTTTTGTTTGTTGTTTGGTTTTGCTATAAGGTCTGAGAAGGGCAGTCTTAAATAGATAGAGACCACCACATTCATTTTCTGTTGAAATAGGGAAAAAAATTACCTATTCGCTTTCTTGTATCATTTTTGTTTTCTGTTACAGACAGTTTGAAAGCCAGACATATCACTTAAAGATGGTCTGGAATGTCCATATTTTGGTATGGAAATTTAAAGTACATGGATTGTATCTTCTAGAATCCATTACTTTGTGATTTATATTTAGGGAAAAAGTACTAATAGAAGAGGACAAATAAACAAAAGATGTGAATCAACCTTCAGATGAAAGACTTTTTTTAAATCCTCCATTTTAAAGATAAGGTAACAGGCAAATCTTATAGTATACAGAAAATTATGAATTTTCTTTTGATCTTAGGAAATTACTTTTCTGATAGTTAAAATGGCACAATAATAATGAGATAACTTTGAACATCAGTGCTCTGACAAAATCTATAGTTTTCAGTACAAATTATTAGTTTAGTGGAACGTTTTAAGATAGCAGTGAGATTTATTAATATCTTCTGTGTAATCATGTTTAAGCTTGTAAACAGTTAATTGCATTGAAAGTATATGAGTACAAATATAAAAATAATTTTATCAGATATGGGAAAATAAATGCTTATAAATTTATTTTTACTTAACATTTCTATTCTTTCTCCATTTTGAAAAGAACCATATCTGTTTAGATGTTTAGAACTGCATGTGCAATTTGGAAGCTAACTCTAATGATGACAATAGCAATACTTCTGTTGACATCACTACCTCCTGAACCTATTGTAGAGTAGGTATATCTTATAACAGCACTATGTGAAATAGCATCAATATTGCTATACCAATTTTTAAGAGAAATAAAATACTTACATGATTTTCTTGAGAATGTATA
Organism: Elanoides forficatus; assembly: GCA_025311575.1. Classification (NCBI taxonomy): domain Eukaryota; kingdom Metazoa; phylum Chordata; class Aves; order Accipitriformes; family Accipitridae; genus Elanoides; species Elanoides forficatus. Next base: position 1,607,927 of record JAOBAS010000008.1, on the reverse strand, counting down.
TAGGGCCAATGTAGTTCTTTAATCTCTCCCATCTCATATTTATTGTTCAAAAAAGTCAGCACTTCAAACTTCAGTTTTCCTCCTTACAGAAGAGCTATATTGTGCTTCTATTAAATATGGGAACCTGCTTTGAAATTAGCTCTGTCAGACTGGAAGTTTTATTCAGTAAAAAGTTAAGTAAATTAATGCAATTTATTTTGCCAAAATTATACATGGCTCACAACCAAAAACTGAAATCCACTGTGCAATTGATTGATATCTTCTTATGTCTATACCTGGTTTAAATACTCCTTTCTTATTCAGTCTCTCCATGTCAACAGCCACCTACTAATTCAGATTACAATTATTTCATGCAGACAGGTGTTTTATGAAAGAGACATAGCCATACACATATATGCAATCTATAATAGTAGTGCTTAGCATCTATATTCTGTATTCAATTGCCTTGTCAAGTTGGCTCTCCCAAACAAAGGACATTAACTTCACAAAAGAAAAAAAAAAAAAAAATGGTCAGGGAAAGAAATTATAGTCCCCCATAGGGAAAGGAGGATCACTATTAAGGATAATACAATTGCTTTGGAGACAAATAACTTAGGAGTTCTTTAATACCCACTGAAATATGTCTCTAACCTTTCCTTTGTACTGTATTACCCAGTCAGACTACTACTATTCTGTACATGACATGGATGAAGAATGCCTGGGTTAGGTATCCTTGTGAAAGCAATATATAATCAGGAGCACTGTTGTCAATTTGTGTCGGCGTTTTGAAAAGAAATCTCACAGGCCGTCTATCTGCCTCATAGTTCTGGGTAGCTCCAACATCATATGTCATTATTAGCATATTCCAAATAGAACTGTTATCATGTACTAATTCCATTTCTATCCAGCCCAGAATTTGTAAAGCTGTTAGTTGGTATTAAGTGGTATTGTCAGCTGCTCACTGGATGTCAGCATTAAGCTATGTGAGAATTAAGCTTCTGTCCCGAAGAAGCTATTTCCTCAAGTTCAACCTGAAGGAAAGAAGCAAAGGGGGGGTAAAAATTATAACTCTGAAGATCAAAGCCCCTTTGCTTTCTGCTAAGCCCGGTAAAATGGCTGAGGGTGATGCCGTGAAGAGAATGGATGATGTGGTGAAAACCAGTGTGGGAGTTATTTGAATGATGCTCAGCCTGCTGAGGCAGCTCGACAAGTTCAACTTGTGACCTGATGCAAGGTGTCGCATTTTTTACGTAAAGCAAATTACAAAGCACTCACAGACTATTTTTCCAGGAGAACATGTGTGGATGGTGGTAGCAACTTCAGTTGACACTATAAAATCTTGACAAGGCTTTCTCTTTGTGAGCAGTGGGGTGGGTGGCCACAGGAATGTATACTGGTGTCCCTTTGACTGCACTCAGGATAAGGCCCTTTATAGTTCTCCTTGATTAGTAGTTTTGATTTCCTGAAGGGATTTGCCAAGCCTTATACTGAAATTGAAAGAAATAAGTATTAAATTTACACTCTCAAGTCTTTACAGAATTTTTATGATCCAACTTATCTTCTAAGGGGTTTTTCACTCCCTAGTTCCAATGGGAAATTTAAAATACTCAGTGTTCTCCCTCCCTCCCATCCATGTTTGCCACTTTTAGTAACTAAAAACCACATCCTTTTATGGGTGTTTTGTCTGTCAAAGTTTTTCTCTATAAGAGCGTATACAGTCTGCCACATGCACTGGACATCATTGTCCGACACTATTCATCTTAGATCCATTTGGAATACCTTATCACTGCTTATGCAAGGCCTGTCGTATTACTTTTATTATAGTTTAAGTTACCACATGGGGTACTCATGGGGTACTCGACAGCTATGTAACTGCAAAAGTGTAGCCATTGCCATGAACTCAGCTTCATCAACTTCTGGAAAATTCCTTGGGAATGTATCTCTCCACTCCCTTTTGCACATAGACCCATACACTCATATTCAGCTGCCAAAAAGCCAGTCCAGAAGGCACATTCTCATGTCTTATCCACTAGACTAAACTGTCCGTCATAGCTATAGCTGACAGTTTAAAGAGGGGTGTATGAGAAATGTAGAAGCTACTGCAGGACAAAAAAATAAATGAGAAAGACTGCTGTAAAAGAGAGTAGGAAGTGTAATAGGAGCACTAATGTGGTACTAAAGCATATCCTGAACAAGCCTGTGTATATTGCGTAAGTAACCAGATATTTATTTGTGCAGTGTCTTAACAGAGTCCAATTTTTAAGAAACAAATTATTTCATATTTGTTTGTTTATAAATGTTGTTTGTGTTAGAAAAGGAAGGTAATAATTTCCTTTCGACATGTTTTCTCAAAAGATATTAGAAGGCGGCACATTTCCAATCTATGATCCTAATTGTTTAAGATTTATGTGTAAAATTCATATCTGGTAGGAAACAAAAAATGCAAAGTGTCTGTCTTCAAAATATCCAATAAATCTTATTTACAATAATTTTATTTTCCAAGGGGTAAATGACTTGATAATTTATTTATTACAGAAAAGGCCCCTGTATTTGGGAAATTGTGCTACGTATCCATAACAGCATTTTGCAGGTGCTGTACAGATGTTACCTGTTGCTCGTGAAATGCAAATTTTTTACTTAACCTATCATCTGGGAAATGCTGGTAAAAGAATATAATGTAAATCATCACACTGTTTTACTATATTACTTTGTGCCCCACTTTGATACTCTACCTCAAATTATTATTAAAATGGTAAAATTTTGCCTGGTAAGATAAGAAGCGGTGCTTAATCAGAACTATCATTTTTTTCTGTCACTTATTTAACTTGAAATACCAACTATATTCCTAGAACAGTTTTTTATTTTATGTAGTCATTTATGGTTTATTTTCTTGTTTTATTGATACAACTATTTGCTATAGACTACTTATATCCACCTTTCTAATAACCAAGTAAGTCTATAAAACATCCTACAGTTTAGTAATTTGATGCTATTTCACTGTATATGACAGAATAGCAGAACAGTTGAGGTTGGAAGACACCTCTACAGCCTATCTTGGCCAAACACCTTGCTCAGTAGACTCAGCTACAGCAGGTTGCTCAGGACTCTGCCCAGATGGGTTTTGAATATCTCCAAGGACAGAGACCCCAGAACTTCCCTAGGAAACCTGTTCCAGTGTTTGGACACTCTCACAGTAAAAAAAATGCTTCCTAATGTTCAGAGGGATCCTCTATCTGTGCCCATCACCTCTTGCACTGTCAGTGGGCACCCCTGAGAAGAGCCTGGCTCTGTCTTCTTTACTCCTCACATCTGGTATTTAGACACATTAATAAGAGCCCCCATTGAGCCATGGCTTCTGTAGGCTGAGCAGCCCCACCTCTCTCAGCCTTTCCTCTTACGTGAGGTGCTCCAGTACCTTAACCATCTTTGTGGCCCTTTGTTGGACTCTGTCCAGTCCTTTGTTGGACTCTGTCCAGTATCTCTTTTGTACTGAAGAGCCCAGGACTGGACACGGTACTCCAGAGGTGGCTTCACCAGTGCTGAACGGAGGGTAAGTATCACCTCCTTTGACCTGTCAGCAGCACTGCTAATGCAGCCCAGGATGCTGTAGGTGTCCTTTAACTCAAGGGCACATTGCTGGTTCATGGTCAACCTGACAAATAAACAAATCTTACCAGGCAAACAAGGCTTTAAATACCTTGGCCTTTTCCATGCCTTTTGTCTCCAGGTCCTTTGCCCCATTTAGGAGCAGGCCCATGTTTTCGCTAGGCTTCCTTTTGCTGCCAATGTACCTGTAGATGCCCTTCTTGATGCCCTTTATATCCCTCACCAGATTCAGCTGCAGGTGGGCTTTGGCTTTCCTGATGCCATCTCTGCATGCTTAGACAGTGCCTCCAAATTCATCCCAGGTCACCTGCCGTATTTCAACATCTTTTATACTTCCTTTTTATGTCCAAACTTAATCAGAAGCTCCTTGTTCATCCATTCAGGCTTCCTGATGCCTTTGCTTGATTTCAAGCTCATTGAGATGGATCGTTCTTGAGCTTGAATGTCAACCAGTTCTCTTGAACCCCTCTTCTTTCCAGGTCCATATACCATGTGATTCTTACAAGCAAATCCTAAACAGGTCAGAGTTCGCTCTTCTGAAGATAAGGGTTGTGGTCCTGCTTTTAGCCTTTTTTTTTTCTCTCCTTGCAGGACCCTGAACATGACCATCACATAGTCGCTGTAACCAAGGCTGCCCTTGACCTTCATATCCCTAACCAGTCATTCCTTGCTTACAAATATGAGGTCCAGAAGCGCACCTCTCCTAGTTGGCTCCTCAATCGCCCGTGTTAAGAAGTTGTCAACAGTGTCCTCCAGAAACCTCCTGGATGCGTGTGCCCTACCGTGTTGACCCTCCTGCAGATATTGGGATGGCTGCAGTCCCCCACGAGAACCCAGGCCTGCAAATGTGACGCTTCTTCTAGTTGTCTGAGGAAGCTGTCATCTACTTCTTTGGGATCAGAAACTTAGAACCATATGTTGGTCAACCTACTCATCCTGATCTCAGCCAGCTAGTAACTCACCACTTGGCAGAGCTCTAGGCATTCCTGTTACAATTTCCCCTTCTCAAGTTTCTGTATCTTCATAATTTTGTTTACATTCAATGAATGTCCTGGTGATTACACTTTATATACTGATCTCTAAAACACATTAATTAAACATTTCTCCCCAGAAAAAAAATCATTTTCCTCTGAACTTACACATAAATGCAAGCACCTGATATATATCAATTCCGTTTGAAAATACTATATTGCCTACAGATCATGAGCAAATTAATTAAATTGATTAAATTAATTACATTAATTAAAATATGACTCTAATACAAATCTCTGAATGAATTTTGAACTAAGATAATAGAATTCCTAATTATTCTCAAAAGATGGTATTTTAGCTAAAATGCCTAGGTGTAAAAGCCAAAAAATAACAGAGTTAATTACTAAATAAAAGAAAAATCTTCCTATCCTTATTGTCTTTTATCTACCCAATTACTTCTCCTGAACTTAATAGTTGTTTCTAACCATTGCTGGTTTTGTGTTCGGTTTCATTTTGTTTGGTTTGTTTTTTTCCTCCAAATACTTTGATAATAATTCAAGTGAAACAGCAGCATTCTCTTGCTTTTTATGATGTGTAGTCTGAGATTTGTATTAATTTTGGCTTGTTTTCCATGTACTGTAGTTTTCTAAGAGCTAGAAGTTACCTTGCTGTTCTTCCTCTCCAGTTACAAAAGCATTTTACATCTTGTGCAGCCGTTCAAACCAATAAACAAAATATCTCATATTCAGGCCCTGGCAGCAGCAATGCGTTGGAAGTAAGCCAGCCTCTCCTCTGATACAGCACAATTTTGGGGGAAAAGCAGGGCCAAGATACATAGATTTACACCATCCCTACAGCTTTCAAGGCTGAAGACATTTCTGGGTTATCAGGCAGCCACTTCATACTGTTCCCATTTGGCATGCTATATTATTCCTAAAGAGATCATAATACGTAGTGATATTGAGTATAAATTATATGTGTTACTCTAAAGATACATTATCCTTTCTTCTCATGTGCCAAGTACGGCTCTTAAACTGTTACAAGATTATCTGGTACACAGAGCACTAGGTAATAACAATTTCAGTGAGAAACTTCTTTGGCTCCTGGAAAACCTCAAAACCTGGGAGGCATTCATGATTAAAAGTGCCTTGAATGTATTCAAAACACTTGTACCATCCCATACTTGGCTTTGAACGCCTGAAAGTGAAAAGGCCTGCTCCTAACAGAGTTCTTTCACCTGGATATCCAAACGGTCTTTTTCTCTCAGGACTCAATGATCTCGTGAATTTTGCCCTTCTTGGTAATGCCGAAGTATGACATTAAAAAGTTTTTTATCTGAGATAATATAAATAACCTATTGAAATGGGTTTTTCTGGACTACAGGAGCTTGTAGCTTTAAATCTTTAATTAGATTTTAAATATCTTACATAAGAAACTTTCTTTTCGAATAGGTCTGTCCATACTACAGACAGCAGCAGCAATGAGGAGAAACTCTAGCTAAACCAAGAACTGGTAGCACTTTTTGAAAACAAAACAAAACACAACAAAAAACCTCAGTGGAAGTTAACTTACTCTGCTTTTCACAACACTTCTTTTTTGCGGGGGGGGGGGAGATCTAACTAAGGTGAATCATATCTGTTTGACTTCTTGCTGTAAGCAGTGTCAAAATATCCAGCCTCTGCAGTAAGAAACTTATAAGGGGATGAGAAATGCAAAGGATCAGGGGAAAACCACAGGACGTATATGACTTGCTAAGAATCATGCAGTGGCCGTTGGCAAAACCCATGACAGAACTGAAGTTTCCTGGCTTCCAGACTGCTGACCCATTCATTGAATGACAGCATTTTCCAGTAGATGTTGAGTCCATTTCAATCAAAGTTATGTCCTTAGGAAGTCTCTATAATATCCTTTAGGATGAAACTTCCTCTACTAGTATAAGGTTACATTACTGCATAATGTGTTTTTCACTCTAACTGCAGACAATCTGAACCACCTATGCAATGGCCTGTTTCAGAAGTACTTTAGTGTAGTCAAAATTATTCTTTCTTACTTGTTAAATCTTTTATTTTTAGGATACAAAAGGTTGTTGAAGTGTAAAAAGTAAACTACGTATTTTATTACTTTTATTGAATTTATTGCGAATAATGGTATGCATTTTGAATACTTAATGCTGCCTTATGTCCTACAACCTACTTCTGGAAACTGAAATAATAAATCTCATAAATTGTATATTAAAATAGTAAACTGCACATTTGTAAGACATCCTCATTTATTTCCATAAAAACTTCTCTAAAACCAAGGGGCTGTTTGCCAGAGAGTCAATCAGGTAAGCCCATATGTTATTGATTCCTCTAGTGCTCTGCATCATTTAAAAATAGCATCAAAACTGAAAAGCAAAAAACCTTGCACTTTAATGTGCTTTAAAACCATTTCTTTCATCTTGTACTGTCTGTGGCAAGCAGGTGTGCAAAGTCTGCTTGGCTCATTGAATTTTTAAGGTCAGTGTTAGGTCCTGTTCTGGGATTCTAATGTCATTATTTACTCAAAACTCAGTTTTTTTCTGGTTTTAAGTAATAAGCTTATGCATTTATGATGGTTTTCTACATGGGAAATCATATACAATTAAATATATAGTAATTAAACAGAGAACTTACTTACAAGTCAGCTTGTCACAGCTATTGATTTGGCAGACACAAAGAGAGCAATGTTGACCACAGGAGTTATACACACATCTTTTCAAATTCAGGAGCATTGTACTAAAGCAAACCTGCAGGGCACACTACTGGGGAGAATTTGGGATTTAACACAAGTTCTTCAGCTGTGTGAATGACAGGCCCACATGTCTGCTGTCTCATACTTTGGATTTTACCGGTCATTGTATCGATGACATACAGCCAACATTGGGCAGATAGGTTGCCCTCAGGTCCTTTCCTAGAAATGTATAGGTAATTTGAACCCAGATTCCTGAAAAGAGTTTAGAAAACACTGTAGATATGCCATAGAAAGCTATATAAGACCTACATCACAGCAACATGGACTGTTTTCCTACCAACCAGGTAACATGCTTCTTAACCTGGGCTCATAAAGACTTTACAGATCAAGCAAGATGAAAAGCAGGAAAGTATATCTCTTCAGTTTTAGAATTTTGCCTTTAAATCAGAAGACTTTAACAGCTCAAACAAGCTGAAGTTTTCAGCTGTGGCATTCTTTGCCTTTCTTCACAACACCTTTTAGCTGCAAATGATATGCAGCGCTAACAATTCCAAATTCCCTAATTCCCTAGACCACTGAAAAACAAGAAAACTTGATGCTCTATATTACAGGAAATCAGTTCTGGTTTGCTTCTCGCTTCATCATCTGGCAGAAGTTTTATTAGTTACAGTATTTTTTTTTCTGTGGATTTTGGAGTTTTTTTGTTTGGTTTTGTTTTGTTTTGTTTTTTATTAAGTTGTTACTTAGTTTTTGAGATCTGGCTAGATTGCAGACTGTTGTTAGTTTTGAATTACGAAAGGATCCATCACTAACTTTTATGAAAGCATAAAAATTGTTTGTGTTTCTGTATGCTTTCAAAATGTTAAGTGTCTCAGAGCAACTGTGATAATACTACAAATAGATAACGTTACTTATAAGGAACAAATATAAAAGCTAGCAGATCCTGAGACAAAAACATCAATAACTTGAGTATTACAAGATCCTGAAGTGTAAAATTAGTTTCTGTGCATCTTCCATTGTGGAAATGTTGCGCAATGCAGAGATAGACATGTTAGCCACTTTGCCTCATTTTGCACCTGTTAGAATACCTTGGGTTTGAAATTAGGATTCAGTTTTGAATATTTGGGTTATGTTCTGACAGGACTTTCCAAAGGTAATAGAGTTAATTGTCATAGGGATCTGTGAGACTCAAAGAGAAACCTTTTATAAGAGCTACAACTCAGGCTTCTAAATCATGAAATCATGTGTTTACTATAAGAATTGGGACCTTGTACCATTAAAAAAAAAATAGATTTTTATCATTGTCTGTGGCAGAAGCAGTTCTTTGAGCACAAATCTTGGATAAAAACTTGCTAAAGAAATGTTTCTGTTCTCATCATTTATTCTTTAAGAGAAAACCCTGATTTAGCAACAAAAAAGCTCAAGGTTTAAAATACACTTACAGGTCTATACACATAGAAACATATACATATGCATATATATATAAATGAAATCTTAACTAACTGTCAAATTATGTACTCCAAGCCAAATCATTCTTATTAATGACCTAAAGTTAAACCACCTACAATTTGAGATGAAAATGCAACAGAGTGGTTGAAAAATCATGACTAGCATCTTTTTTACATTCCTTTAGGCTTTTACTTTTACAACTCCTTTTACTGATGTGATATTTGAAAAATGGAATCTATTTACAGCAAAGGTTTCTAGAATTGTGCTCTATCTGTATGTGAATTTTGGATGTTTTCCATTGTTTGCAAGTGTTCTCAACTGAAAAGATAAAAGAATTAAATTGTTATCTGTTGATTTTCAAAGTCAGGTGGAAACGCTCATATGAAGACTTTATTTGCAGCAGGATATGGTGTTCCCTCTGAAATGTCTTTTCAGTTTCTTTATCGAGCATGCTTCAATTACATGGAAAGATCTGAAATGTAGTGTTACTATTAAGTACTGAGCCTTGAACATGTATACTTGCAAAGGAGCAAAAAGAAACAGACTATTAGCAGTGTTACTCAGCTTTTTGTCATCAATGAAAGCAGAGAAGTGCTTGCAACATCCAAACAACATCACTAAGGACAAAGAAATATGGAAACAGGTGAGCAAAAAGTGAGCAAAAATTCAAATGCTGACAAGTTACTGTTAAAGCACAAACTGAAAAGTCCAGCAAATGGATGTAGTAGACCTTTATAGGGTAGTCACTTAATCCGGTTATTACCAGTTATGAATAGCAACATATTTGACTATGCTTGAGAGATGCACTTAGATCAAAACATAAGCAGAGGTAGCTCTGAAGGCAAACCACTGGCAGATAAGCCTTAGAATATTTCCAAGAAATGTTCTCTGTCAGCCCTTTGCATGCACAACTATAACTGTTATGGACTTTTTGTCATAGGCAACAGGTTTAAAGGATCATATTTCATTTTATTGGGATTTGAGTACCTAAAACATTAGAAGAGCTGTCCTGGGTCATATCAATGGTCCCTCTTCCTCAGAGTTATGTTTCTAAGAGTAGTCAGCAACAGTTCCTTAATAAAATGACAAGGTAAATGCACAAGGTTCTTTCAGCTTGCAGAAAGTAGATAGAAACAGAGTTAGAGCTAGAGAAATACATTTCATTTCAGGTTTTGAATTAATTCCCTTTGGCTCTGTTTCCTGAAAGCAAATGCCTGAAGGTTGACAGCCCAGTGTAAGTATTTAAAAGGTGTATTTCAAAGCTTGTACTTGGTTATACACAATGATAATTATACTGCTGTATATTTTCACTAACTTTGGTTATCTATTTATCCAATCAGGTGATATAAGCAATCCTGTCTGACTTCTTTTGACCAGTCACAAATATTATAAGCAACATACCCGTTGGATAATTAAATCCAATCTTTTAAGAATGTAAATTAATATTAGTTGAATTAATTTGCATAATGAATACATTTAAGAAAGTTGTGATCACTTGGCTGTAGGAAAAAAAAAAAAACAAAAAAAACCCAAAAACCTACAGCCAAATTCATTGAATAAATTATTCATTGCTTTTTTTTCTCTTAATTATTCATTCCACTCTGAATGTAACAAGTAACAAGCCTCATGTTCAGCAGTTTTATTTGTGCTGGAAAATCAATGAAACTCTTCTTTCGCTTCCATGCAGGGTTGCCCCTACGATTCATTGTTAGGCTGTTAGTTTTTGCTCTGGTAGCTTACGTATTTTATGAATAATTTTTCCCTTGGCAAACAGCAGTTCAAACATTTTGTTTAAACCTGTTCTCAATGTTACTAGGTGAGTCTTTGTCCTGTTTCTGCCTGGAAAACAATATACACAAAGGAGTCACTTGGCTCTTTTCTGGGGAAGCCTAGCTACTCTTGGAGAGAGATATGGTAAGCTTGTTCTTTTGACTGTACTTGATTGACTTCCTCTATTTATATTATTAAGATGACCTATGACAGCGTTATCAGAGTTTTACCTTTAAACGTTTTCTGCATGTTTTATTATCTGTCTTTGTAACATCATCTGTGCTTGTTTTTCACATTTACTGCAAAGCATTGTGATTAGAAAGAATATAGAAGAAAAATCCCTTAACCTTTTTGTGGAGTCCAGATTCCACATCCACTACCTATTATCCCTTGAGAGTATTTCCCTTTATTGACAGATTTCCTTGGGTGTTTTCTGTTTTTCTAATAACTGGTTATGGGATTATTGCATTAAACTGGGTGGCTAAGCACAAGATGGCCGTTAACACATTTCCAGAAATACCTTTATCTGATATTTGCTGCTGTGGTACACACCAGGATGCTTTAACTTATTTCAGCTTAGATCTAAGAATATCTGATTTTATATATAGCTCCTGACTTTTGGGATAGTCTGCTTATTAATTACACTGTGACAATTTATAGAAGGTCAGAGTTCATTCGCTGTAAGGCACATCCACATATGATGATAGAATAATGTCTATCCACAGAATTCTACAATTTAATTCATATTACTCCATATTGTAAATTGTGAGGTCCTTCGATAGCTCGTTTGTTGGCAGCTGCAAGGACTGTATCAAATTTTGGAGGATCACTAATAAACACTAGCCTGAGCTCTTATCAAGACACCTGAGAATATCTTAAACTGCAGCATATGCTCCGTGAGCTTTCTGTCCTTACTCTCAAAAGATTAATGAAGTGGTTTAGCAAAACATGAATTTCTTGGTGAGAGAAAGTAAACAGACAACACAAATAAAAACAAGATTATGTAGAGTGGCCGTCTTTTCCTTTTCTTTAAAATGTAATCACTTGAATGTTCCCCTTCTAACTTCTTGGTAAGATAACTACTTGGCTATTTCTCTCTAGTAACACCTTATCTAGTGTTTGTAGCAGTAAACCTGAGGGATTTGTTATCCCTCTTGCTGCGTACCAAAGCTTCGCTGAAGCCAAGGCTGACATTTAAATGTGTAGTGTTCACCATCCACTGTAGATAACTTTTCCCTCCTACTAGCTACTTCTGTTATTTAACAAATTCTGCTTGCTAGTGAACTTACAGGTAGCGTACAAGACTGCACACAATGCTTGGGGGTCAAAACACTTTTTAACTCTCTCTCCCACCCTTCAATTTGATTTACTGCCTTTGGTTGAATGAGTGTTCACCACAGGAACAAAGTTAATTTATGCAAACTTTTAAAAGTTTTGCAAATGCTATAATTATCTCTTTTTAATATTTTTCTCTCAGCCGTTTTACCAGAAGTGACCAAGACACAATAAAATATAAATGAAGATTCAGTGAGTTGCAATAATCCAACTTGCTTTTCCTCTGCTAGATATCTCTCCTCCTTCTGAACACCAAGCCCTTTAGAAGTGGGAGGATGGAACTTCCTTGGGAAACTGAATTTAGCAAAATAGATATTTGCAGAGGTCTCAGGAATCCAATGTGAGTGCCCTAATCACTGGAACTATTGACTGAGACGAGAGAAGGAGTAGTATAAATGTCCTTGAGGTTTGGTTTTCTTATCTTTCTTTTAGGCTTTTATTAGGCCTGGAGGGCCAATATGTCTGCCTTTCACTTCCTTTCCTGTACCATCTCTCTGCCTCTGCCTTCCCCAATTTTCTTTAGCCAGAAGTACAACAACATATATTCTAATGTCTGTATTGCAAAATGAATCTATGAAAAAAGAATAAAATTATACTGGCAGCTTAGTGATTCGAGTGAACCTTTTTGAGTTTGTAGAGTCAAAATGGGAATCATGAAGATTTTGCAAAATCATCCCTAAGTATCAGAGTCATGCTGCATTTGGAAGGTAACTGTAATATGTGAATAATATTTGGGAATTTTGCATACCTTTATTAAAGTGAAAACAAACACTGAAAATTAATTCCTCACTACGAGCTGCAGATCCATTTCAAAACCAGCACCACCTGCTCACCAGGAACACAAAGCCAAGCATAGATTCAATATAGCAGCAACATTAAAAATCTTAGATAAAGAGTTCCAGTTACCGAAATGCCACCTTCTTGAGTCTCTGTCCCCCAAAGAGCCTTTTCTGGTTCACATTAAAGCTTACAGAAAATTCCTGTCCTGCTTACAACCTGCATGTTGAGTTTCAGGAAGCTTGTTTTCGGTTTGGCAAGAGCAGGCTCCTTTGGGTCATTGAAAGTAGAACAGAGTCACCAAAAGGCTTGTCTCAGCCTTCACCATGGAAGAGATTAATGTCCTGCCAGGGTCACTCAGCGCAAACTCCCCGTCAGACAGATTACTTCAAACATGGTCATACATACTGACTGCAATTTCACTTTTTCGCCATCAGCAGCAGTAAAGTCAAGAAATAACAACATGCTCAAACAGCCCAAAGACCTGCAAATTGTACAGATGTTCCAGAATGGATTGCATATAAGAAAGGCATATGAACAGTAGTAAAGATAAATTTAACTGTCTTCTCTAGCTTGCCTCAATGCAAACAATGAAAACACAGGTCAATGCCCATTTCCTCCCCACAGGGCTCAGCTCCACAAATAAACATCCCAAAGGTAGAGTAACCACTTAGGAATTTGAAAGCTAATAAAATGTTAAAGTGAAGAAGGGTAATGAACAGCTCTCTGAAAGACAAGTTGATTATCAACATTAGGTCTCCTTTCCTTAGGAAAATGGAAGCAGACTATATCTCTGTCAAGCACTGAGTCTTATCATTTCTGAAGAGAAGTCAAATGCCATTTCTCTTTGCTTGTCAAAAGGAGGAAATTATCCTCCCCAGCTACACGTTATTATCCGCCATCTGTGTGATAGCTTCTCATAATTACTTACATACGGCATCTTTGATAAGCCTTATTCCTGATAAACAGAAAATAAAATTAACTCTCATACTAGATCAGTCACTGAGAAGACTTGGAATAAATATAGTAGAGCTTTAATTTTTCTCTTTCAGAAACCTGACAAGACAGCTGCTGAAACACACACTTAGAAATCTTTGTTTAGAAAGAAATTCTAAATGAAGCTCCAGCCTTTGAAGACTAAATGTGCTGCATGGTCAATTGGAAGGAAACATTCAGCTGTTTGCTTTAAGAAATGAATCAACAGCTAAAAGAATATAAGATAATGCAGAGTTATATGATCGTGAGGGTTATTTGCTTTCTTTTTTGTCACTGAATTTCAAAATCTACACCTGGATTAGGCACTAGTAATATATTCAGACAGTTTATTTTAAAAAAAAAAAAAGTGGTTTTTTTGTTTGTTTTGGTTTTACTGGTTCTACACATCTGTTTCACCATACTTTACCTTTAGAAGGTTAAGCCTTCTGATAACAGATCAGTTATTACTCTGTTAATGATTTATTGATGTTATACTCATGACTGAAAAAAAGTGATAACCCATCCTTTCCTGAACGGAATAGATTTGAATAAAGAAAGAAAATGGTATATTCCTTGAAGCATACCAGAAATGCTGTCATAGCTCCACTGATTGGCTTATTGTGCAAATGTATCATTTACTGTGAGAAGGACTGAATGTTGTCCCCCACCAAAAAAAACCCCTGGAAATTTTAATGATATTTCATATACATTACAGCCATTCAACAATCTACTGAGGATTAACCAATTAAGCTAATTGTTTATTTAGTCTTCAATTTTGGACCTGAAATTTTAAGTACAGTCCCTTCATCATTCATTTTAAACTAATGTCTTTCTAAAACTGACATTTATTTTTCTCCAATGCCTGTCATTGTTGCACTGAAACTTTATTATTGACTTTAAGTATCAGGGATCTGACAATATAATCTAAGTAATTTGAAGTAAAAGTGATTTAAACCAGACATCGAATTAAATCTGCAAATAATCAGGTAGTACATAAAATTATAGGTGAACAGTTGTTGTATCCACATAGATTCTTTTAAAGGAGCAAAACTTTACCTCACCAATAACATTAGACTGAAAATAGTCTTCAAGTAAAATATAGAGGAATACATAAAATCTAAACACATTTTTTGTCTTCATGGCAAGACTACTTGTTCTGTGACTTAGGACTATTAATTTTTCTAAGCCTCAGGGAAAAATTTAGAACCTAGTGAGAGGAGTTCAAGAATGAAATCTTTTTGAATTTTAATCTTAATTACAAAAAATATGATTGCCTTTTTTATTGTTATCCATTTGTTCTTACTCTCCAGGAACAGCATAATGAACAAATTCATTTACATAAATGTTAAAAAAAGGCATTAAGTTTTAGCAAATATCAGAGAGCACTTGTAGACAGTGACTGTAAAACAACCAAGTATTAATAACTACACTGGAACTTAAAAGTTATATTAATCAAAAATAAGGATTGAAAAGGATACTGTGTTACTTATTAATTCTGTGCAGCTATATTCAGCGTAGAGAAATGATTCAGACAATCTAAAGACCTTCCCCCACTCCAATACATCATACAAATATGTGAATATCATCTAAAATGCATATTTGTAGTGTAACATATTTCTGTTGGATATGTTACATTTCCTTCCCTGGAGACTAGAAAAATGATGTAAGACCAAGTGTGTTGGGTTTAGCTGGTGTAGAGTTAAATTTCTTCACAGCAGCTGGTGTGGGGCTGTGATTTGGATTTGTGCTGAAAACAGTGCTGATAACACAGGGATGTTTTAGCTGTTGCTGAGCAGGGCTCACAC
>JAOBAS010000008.1:1565088-1582658 GCA_025311575.1 Elanoides forficatus | reverse complement strand
CCGAAGGAGGCTGTGACCCCGTGGGAAGCCCACGCTGGAGCAGGCTCCTGGCAGGACCTGTGGCCCCGTGGAGAGAGAAGCCCAGGCTGGAGCAGGTTTTCTGGCAGGACTGGTGACCCCATGGGGGACCCACGCTGGAGCAGTCTGTGCCTGAAGGACTGCAGCCAGGGCAAGGGACCCACGCTGGAGCGGTTAGTGGAGGACTGTGTCCCATGGAAGGGCCCCCATGCTGAAGGAGGGGAAGAGTGTGAGGAGGAAGGAGCAGCAGAGACAAGGTGGGATGAACTGACCCCAACCCCATTGCCCATCCCCCTGTGCTGCTGCAGGGGAAGAGGCAGAGAATTGGGGAGTAAAGTTAAGCCTAGGAGAAGGTATGTGGGGGGAAGGTGTTTTAAGATTTAGGGTTTTTTTTCTCATTATCCTACTCTGATTTGACTGGTAATAAATTAAATCAATTTTCTCCAAGTCAAGTCTGTTTTGCCTGTGACAGTAATTGGTGAGTGATCTCTCCTGTCCTTATCTCGACCCACAAGCCTTTTGTTATATTTTCTCTCCCCTGTCCAGCCGAGGAGGGGAGTGATAGATCGGCTTTGGTGGGCACCTGGCATCCAGCCAGGGTCAACCCACCACACACTTAGTGTTATTAAGATCAAGTAGAAAGCCTATGTGGAATAGAAACCAACACTAACTAGAAAATGAAATTACAGTCCAGTACACCAGGAGGTATAGGGATAAAATGAGTATTACTAAAAAGTCAAGTCAATTCAGCCCTGAAGAGGAAATTAATAGAAATAATAAAAGTATAGAAAAAAAAATGAGGCCCCTATTCAGCCAGGATATAGTAGAGATTAAAAATAATCTGTGTACTATCTAAAACTTAGAAGAACATCTGGCTCACTTTTCAGTAAGAATAAAGATACGGCACATGAGGAAAAAGTCAGGTTAATTCATGAAAATATGTGAAAATAGAAATATAATTACCTCCTAGGTAAAAGAAAAGTTTCAAGATCTCAAAGTCAAGGGGATCATATGTTATTCACCACAGAAAAACTGAAAAAGCTGGCATATGAAATTATAGATCCATAAACAAGATTTTTTAATGAACCTGTCTTTATCATGAAGTAATAGCAAATGTAATATTAATATTTACTTAATGGAGATGTGATTGAGGAAACTGCAGGATCATTAACCTGATATGAGTTATGTACAAGCTTTTAGAGAAGTTGTTGAAGTACATGATAAAGAGAGGAAAGGAAACGGAAAAGGGAGCATGTTGCAACACGAACTTACCAAAGTACCTGGTGTTAGGTTACCATCTTTGTTGTCTGGTCATAAATATTTTCCTAACAAAAGGAAATGGAGAAGAGTTGGTTCATTACAGTTTGCTCATAGTAAAAACATTATTAACAATAATCTTAAGTGCAATTACTATTCCATTCTTCCCAAGACTGATAAAACTGTGAATAGTACCAATGGATAGAACCATGTGGAACGAGCCCCTAACAGCTTCCTAGATTTAGCAAGAGAATGGCAACACATACAAGAAAGAAGATTAAAAAAAAAAAAAAAATCACAGGGCAGAGTAAAAAGAAAGAACTGGGTGGCTTTGAATATGTTTATATAGCACATAGTCCATCTGCTTCCTGAAATCTATTCACCTGTTAAGTAAGGTCTGTAATGTAAAGCTACTTGAACATAACATCCTACCACTAGTTTATTTCAAATACTTAACTTCTAGGTTCTTAACACCTTTCTTTTGTTAAGAATTTTGTCAGCCTGCCAAGGACCTAGTTTTCAAACTTATCAGTACCCACCTGCCACATCATCAGTTGTCAAATGCCCACTCAAGCACTGAAAAAAAGAAAAAAAATTAAGTTAAATGTAGCACAATGTTCTTAGCCCGTATTTAGGTTGAAGGTTGTTACTTTGTGTTTTTAAGTTTGAGGAAATATTTGCATATTCAAGAGCTTGTCTGTTTTGACTATATCTGTTGTTTCAATTAAAGTGTTGTGAGCTCAAAAGTAAGTGGAGGAGATATTAAGAACATTTCTCTGACTGAGACCGTGTGAAAGTTTGCTTTAGTCTTGTGCTGCCTTTGCCTGCATTCCTCTGTTTGGCTGCAGATAATCTGGGGTAAAAATGCAATTTTCATCTTATGAAATAGAATGCATACAGTCTAATTTACATAGCTTTAACTTAGACATTCAGATCTGAGGTGATCTGTCAATGTTCCATGATGATCAAAGAAAAGAGAAAGGATCTTTGGATGATTCATCATCTTATCCTAAGACAAGTGTATAGGGCAGATCAGTTGAAAAAATGAGTTCAAGGTGAGGCGAAAAAAATGGGACCTGCATATTATTGCAAAAAGCAAGTCATAGCTTAGGATAATTAAGCCTGGAGTTGGAGTTTTGGGTGCTGTATTACATCAAGGGCTGGGGTGCTGTATTACAATTGTCAGACTGAAGATGGTCTAGAAGAAAGCAAAAGAAATGATGCAGAAAGCAAACTAAAGTTGGCTAACCTAAAAAAATAGAAGACTAAGATAAGATCATACACAGACTTCAAACAAATAAAAGAAATCTCAAAGGCAAAAGGAAATAGTTGTTCCTCTGAGTCCACAAAAGATAAGACTTGGTGATGAACCTACACTGAAAACCAGAAAATTTAGGCTTGAACTGTGAAACATTTTCTAATTGTTTAAGTAGTGATGTGCAAGGATACATTGCTTACAGAAGTTGTGGAATTTTGAAGTAATGAGGAAAATACCTAATGACATAGCTGCTCTATGTTAGAGACAGCAGATGGACTAGATGCCTTCTTGAGATCCTCCACAGACAGTGTGACTTGAAGACAAAGTATGATGGTGAGATGAATGAGCCCCACAGAATGATGCAGTCATATGAAAGGTAAATTTTGTACTGTTTTTTCACAGGAAGATAGGTAAAAATTGCTTACTTGATCCCACTGGTTGGACTTCACCTGGAACTCTGTGGACAGGTCAGTCGCTGGTGTTCCAGAATGGTTATACGAGATGGGGACAAGACAAAGAAGCCCTACTAGGATCCTGGGACAATAAGGGACACTAAAGGTACATCTACCTTGAAGGGCACAGATATTTGGTTTACATTTACTCCAAATAGTGAAGAAGTGACCCAGCTCTAATCTGGAAGCTATTTAGCCTAATCGTGTGACTGTACAATAGTAAGAAGACATTCTTCCACTTACTTGCATTTGTCTCTTTAGACATACTCTATATGACTTATTTAGTGTAGGAAAATGAAAGTTAAGTAGCAAAATTTTCTCTGTAAACATATAAACAGTACAAATAGCAAAAGAGGACCAGAACAATTTAAACTAAGAAACAACACTGGCTTGATAATAAATGTTGTAAAGTGACAGTAAGAATTATTTGGTTGAAAGTGCAAGGTATTTACCCACCAAAAGTGTGCTGAATTGCCTTTCATTAAAGTAGTACAGGTGAAACTATTCTTTCTCCAATACTTAAACTATTTTCAAGATAGAATTTTATCAAGTTTTGAGTGAGATGGTGTAACACAACTGCCTGAAATAGTGGGGACTGAGCTTGATATCCTAAGAAGTCCGTTTTAGTTCTATGAGTATGCATTTCAGTTCAGTTCAGTTCATTCACACAATCACGTGTGTGCATTTCATTTCTTCTATGTGCAGTTTTAACCCTCTTAAACCTAATTTTAATTTGTGTTGCCTGCTGTAATGACCTAAAGGGTTACTCAGTCCATAGCTGTATAGAGATTCTGACTGTGGGTTCATAGGATTCCCTAATACACAAGGACATGGAGACTTTATCCTCTACATTTCACTACTTCATTACAGATTACCACCAACACTGCAAAAATCACTACTAACAAGTATACCTAGGATTAATAAAGTGCATATATATATATATGTACCTCTCAAGTTATTACAAAGTATTATCAGCAATCAATATTATAGCAATAATCAATTATAACAGCACCCAATAGCAGCAATCAAGTGTATATATAATATTACAGGTTACTACAAACTTATCACCGGTGAAGCAAATTATTAATAATGTAGCAGCAGACATACTTATGATAGATTGCCTACAGGTATGTATTGCACCAAGCAGATCAGACAGAGCTGAGAAAGAGTCCAAACCGTCCCACATGGGAGGACAAGCTGATCCTAGAAGGGGACCCAACCATCCCAGAAGTGGGAGGACAAACTGAACTGGTCCCAGAAGTGGGTCCAGAAGGTGACCACTAGAGAAACAGACAGTCTCACTTTGAAGGTGATCCACATTATGGAGTCTGGAGTCAGCCACATGTCCCCGGTGAGGGCCCAAGGTGTTGTAGAGAGTTCATGCAGACCTCTTTAGGAAAGGGAAAAGTATACAGTACAGGAATTTCTCAGAGATAGAAGCTCTATTTTGGATAAAAATGAAATAATTTTATAGAGGCATGAGAGGGCATAGGTACCACCACTTCAAGCAGCCAATAGATGCTCTTAATTTCTATTTTTCACCTATTTTTCACCTGTAACAGCCAATAGATGATGATGGTTTCTGTTCTCTCAGACCAATTTTTTTTTTTCAGACTGTTTTACTATTTTTGCAATTAAAACTGCCAACAATAGTTACCAATTCTTACATTCTCAGGACATTTTCCCCTTTTCCCAGACTATTTTCCACCTTGATATTGTGCTTATTGATGTTATTTCAGGATGTCTCTAGTTTCTAGGTACCCAGATGTACTTCAAAGATACCAGCTGCACTTCTCAAGGATGCTTCTGGTTCCCAGGCCTAGTTCCCAGGCTGACGTTTCCCAGGCTGTCAGGCATTTTCTCTGTCAGTATTTCAGCAGACACTTATTTCTATTCAGTATTTTTCCCTTCTAACCAGGTTGCCTTTCTAACTGCTCATATCACCTGCATAATGAAATACCCTGTGGATAATAGTATCTTTGTCAGAAGAAGTAATAAGATTAAGAAATACATAAATATCATTCATATACTGGATATTTATCAATCTACAGTAAATTCTGTTTCCTTCAAGCTTCTTTATATCGGTAATTCACATGTTCTACCTTGTATATGAGTCAGAAGAAGGCATGGATCCCAAGTACCTTAAGTGCTGGATAATTAAGGGAAATAATTTGTTTGTGATTTATAAAAAGGAAAAAATGGTGATTTAAAAAAAAACAACAAGGCTTTAGAAACACTTACAGTGCAAACAATGCTCTGTACTCTGTACTTTCAACACATGGAAAAACCTTCATATAAGATGCAGAGGACATTCTTCCTTTGGAATTAATCTAGGTGGACCACTACACACTTCAGTGTTTGCTCTGGATCCTCTCATTAAGCACTTACTATACAATATCCACTGCATGGAAAGTCTAATGAGTTAAATAATGAATTTCTAGTTTTTACACTCCAAATATTATTTTTGCTTTCATAGAAACCATCTTTCCAATTGGCTAAGCCTCCTTTGAAAATGGGATTTGAAATTCTCACAGTTAAAGCTTATTATTAGACTGCATCTACTGTATATAATTAAAAGTTTCCATTAAATATTCTATCATAGTCACATCAGCTAATGGTTGTTATAGATTTCAGAATATACTGTAATGCAGAAAATACTATGAAGTGTTAAGCAAATTCAAAATAGCAAACTGAAATTTGCAAATACACAACTTGTTAGTCAAAGATGTCACACTCATGAAACTTTAGTTTCCCAAAGCAGAAACCTCTTGGAATTTCATTTAGTAAAATAAACATTACATCCTTTCAGTAGCCTGTACATAATCACAGAATCATAGAATTGTCTAGGTTGGAAAAGACCTTTAAGATCATTGAGTCCAACTGTAAACTTAGCACTGCCAAATCCACCCCTAAACCATGTCCCTGAGCACCACATCTACACGTCTTTCAAATACCTCCAGAGATGGTGACTCAACCACTTTCTGGGGCCGCTTCTTCTAGTGCTTGACAACCCTTGCAATGAAGATAGTATTTTAAAAATCAGTGAAGATCATTTTTAATAACCCTAAATCATCAAAATATTTTTTTCATTCATTTTGAGGTTTATCATGCAGATATATCACTTAGCTGGTAATACAAGATTTCTTGTATTACCACTGGCATATAACATTTCTTAAAACAATTTAAATGAGAATTAAGTACTATATGTTAATAAACACTTATATGAACTTTAAGGAAAAAATCCTGCCATATTACAGCATGCATAAATGTAGAACTCTAACTGAAAAGGGATATAGAAATGGAATAGAAAATAAATTCTCTAAGCAAGACATTTTCGCTAGGGAGTATTTAAGTACCCCTGCTTCTTAGTGGTAGAGCAATTCAATGTATGTGACAGTTGCAAATAGCTGTCACAGTCTTATTTCTTTCAGTAAATTAACAATCCTTTCAGACTTGTTTGAGAAATCATGTCCTGTTACAGTCAGAAAGACCCAGAGACACTCAGCAGCTTATGAAAAATGTGGTGCAAAATTTTATCTTGAGTACAAACTTTAATGATGTTTCTTCTTAAATTTAGAAAGAAAAAAAAAGTGAATGAAGAAAGTACATATATATAAGTGGAACAAAAATTTGGAGGAATACATACTGTGGGGAGAAAAAAACATTTCCAGTGAAGAAAGGGTTCTTCAAATAAATTTGGAACAAGCTGGAAATTTGGCTGTGTAGGAATACATAAGGAAAAGGAACCACAGGAGGGCATTTGTAATCAGGAAGTAATTTTAGTTTTAATGAAGGGAAGCAGTAGACAAGACAGGTCTTTAAGTTACCACCTGGAGGACTTTAAAGGAAGAGGAAAGCTCAGAAAAGACATACCAGCTTAATTTTTTAATGGATTTTTTTTTTTTTTTTTTTTTTTTTTAGAAAACAGTGAGACTGCATAATAATCTGAGGGGCAATAAAGCATGAGATGAGGCACTTACTGTGAAATTCTGGAAATTACTTATGTAGGAGTTGGTATGATTGAAGAAAGGCTGTAATCAGAAAAGGCTACTGAAGTCAAGACCTGTAAGGAGGATAGAGGACTAAAGATCATGATATCCATCACTAATCTAATTAACCTTTTTACATTAAATCATTCTTATTAGAAGTAGCACTTTTGGTCAAATACTTATAGCAAGAAGAGACATTCGCTGTGGGAGAAAGGGAAGGTGAGGATGGCATAGAAGGTTCTTGTACAAGAGCCCTCTAAGAGAAGAAATAGTGAAACTGCGGGAGCGACAACAATGGCTGCAGAAGAAAAGATCTTAAAATGTTCAGAAAAATGAATAACAAAATTAAAAGAGGTAAGACAAAAGAAAAGGTGGCAGACAGTTTTAATAATTATAAGTTTTATGTCTGCCTCGTTATGTGCATTTCCTTTTAATTTTTTAACTGTTTCCCAAGAACCCTAGCATGAACCTTCTTATTTTTGTGTACAGAACATTGGTGCACATTGAGAGCATTCCTTGCTCAATCAGGGTCCTAACCCTTTCTTCTGGAATGAATTTCACTCCATAACATTAACTGCCTTTTGAATGAATTCTTTGTTTTCTATTATACTGTGCATAATTTCTTGAGCTTTTCCCTGCCATGCATTTTGGAATGAAAATGACATCACAAATTACGCCCTGAGGAGTAGCTCACTTGACTCATTCATGAATAAATTAATATTTTAGTGTACCTGATTTTATTGTTTTAAAAATTTATTTCAAATGTTTTACATTCCTAAAGGGATTTTGTTTTGCTTTTTACATCCATGATCTCAAGGCAACCTGCATGCTTTTTCTTACCAATAATTTCATTGAAATTAATAGATATATAAGAGATGAAAAAGCCTTCAGCAATGTTGCCACTTGAATAAGTTCTTAAATCCAGAAATAAAAATATGCATGTGCACACTCTGTTATTTTTAAATACACTGATTTCTTTTTGTAGCAATCTGTTTATCACTTTAAACCCTAACCTCACAACACTGTTCAATAAATTGTTCGAATAGATGTACTCTGTTCAAAATTTTGTAAGGTTTACTAGAGAAACAAATATTTTTGAAACCAACTTTAGTTGATTAGTATTAATAAATTCTTATGTTCTCATTATTCTGCATTCTAAAGGTACTGTGGGTTTGCCTGAAGAAGTTGAGTAGTACGTCCTATTTCTTTATAGACATATTTCCATTTAGAATATAATCAAGATTATTTTCTGAATTGTTGCACAGATAACAAATTCTTTAAAATTTTCATTCAGGCTGGAACAGCTGGGTTATATCTTTCTGAATGTATCATCCTTCTCTCACCACAAGGAATAATGAACAAGAAGGTCAAATAAACATGTACTTTTGGCAGAGGACAAATAAAAAGTAAACAGTTAATGTTGTTTCTAAATACAAAAACTAATGAAAAATATTCTAATGGGAAAAATTACTCACAATTATAAATACAGCAACCTGCTCTCCAGAACTAGTTTTTGGTCCTCCTTTCTGCTCTTTGCTCCCTGATCTGGGTTGTAAACTTCTATTACTGTTACCCAAATGCCATTAAGTAACTCTGAGATTATATTATTTGAAAAAGAAAGTTCTGGTTTTATCTACTTTAATGCTAAAAATAGGATGTCATACATATACTTTGACACTATGGCTCTTAAAAAATGTCAACTTGCTTTAAAGAACTTGAACTGATCAATAAAGTTCACATTGGAACCTGTTGGTCGATTACCTTTTTTAAGATACTAGCAGATGATCAGAAAATAGTTCTTAGTTTCAGTATCTAAAGGAAATACACTGACAAAGCAACTTACATTTTTATTCAAGGGATTACAGGGTTGTAAAATTGGAAGCAATCAATTTTTTGACAACTATTTTTGTTCAGAAAAGTCTATCAACCAACTAAAAGAACTAGAGTTCATTTGGACCACCCTATAAAATAATCATCCCATAGGATGAAAACAGGACAGTAGATTGATATAGATGTGACTATGCTGAAACATGGCTATATGACTTATTATCTGGTGACCTGATAGCATTTTGATTTTAGAATTTATAGTAGTTCAGAAGTGAGATGATGGTTCTGAAGAGATACAGTATGATTTCCAGTGATAATATTTGCATAAACGTTATCATCTCACTGATAATGTAAGTTGTATAAGTGACCAATAATCATTTAGAAACTAAATTATATTATATAGCCCTAAATATATAATTTATTTCCATCAATAGTTTCTTCTGCCAAGCAAATCTAAATGAAAATCTAAAGCACTTTATAAAGTTCAAAATACTTTAATAAACCTTTGGAAAGTGTTTTTTGTCCTTCCATTTGTCTTGTAGGGCAAGTGAAACAGCAGAATAGCTATCTGTGGAATGCATCCAAAGGAAAAACATTACCTCTAAAAGACAACTGAATTTCAACAACACTGGAGACTTTCTGAGAAATTGTACTGCTTTCCCTGGATCATCATTATCAACATCAGTCTCACATGACCCATTTTTACACAGCATTTACATCAAGGATTCTTATCAAGGATTACTCGTAGAGGCTTCTGTGGGTTTGCTTCTGTGAGGAGACTCCTTGTGATATTCCTTACAAACCATGTTAATTTACACTTTCTGTTACGGTTAATTCTGAGAGATGCTATAATCTACTTTTTGTGGAATACTTTATATGCCTACTTTTCTCTACTGTCTTGCCACCTTAACTGGCTACCAAAACTATTAATCTGCACTGAAAAGAGAACAGCTTTCATTTAAAAGTTACTTCTTCTGTAGGTACACAGATAATGAAGGAAAGATGGACACTGAACTTGGACTTTGACAGCTGTGATATGTCAAAAGTTGTAACAGAGAAGCTAACAAAATTTAGGTCATATCTAATGGCAAAAAGGATGAACTCAAACCACAGTTTATAGCCTGCCATCTATTCAGTTGAGATTAAAATCTATGTATTATTTAGTCTAGTTGTTGAGAATGGTGAACCAGCAAGTTCATTGGGATTTATAGATGACTGATGCATCTAAAGAACAAACAGCTTTAATTTTGATGAATTTTTAGGAATTAAGGCATGAAAGCATGAATATTTTAGTTAAATAGTCTTTTCGCCTAAGAATCTGCCATTCCCAAGGTGGACACACCGCTTGTTGTAGCACTCAATCTCCTGTGAATGGCAGTTTTCCCAAGCTTTCCTCACCTCCTCTCCCTAGGTATTCATGCTTGTGGAGATAAAATACTGGTTTTCCTAGTATCCGACAGGTGTAAGATACTGCCTCCACAAAGTAGAATCCTTTCTTGGGAAAGAAAGGTAACAAATGTGAGAAAATTTTACAATTTTCTTTCCTTAATGTACATTTCTCTGTAGAAATGGAAGTATTCAAGAGACTTGATCTTCTCCCCTTTCAAGCTCTTGAAGGGCTCAAGAGCCACATGAAGTAAGGACCCCTCCAAGAAGACATATTAAAAGAATATCTGATTTTCACTGAAATTATTTTACATGGGGAGTGCTCTATGAACTTTGGTTTGCAACTTGTCACAAACCTGCATCCCCAACAAGAAAACTGCTTAATGAATATTTTTGGTTTTTTCCTGCTGTGAAGCCAGGTTTCTCAGCTATTCTCATTCACTAACTGAGGCTGTATTTTCTGCAAATGCCTTGTGAGATGCTATGACAGGCAAAAGGACTTCAGGCCATTCCACCACTCTCATCTTTCTTTCTCCTGTGTTTTTATCAATGAAAGGTGCATCTCAATAACAGAAGTCACTAATGCTTACTGAACTATGCAGTATGGGAAAGATTAGAGATACAGCAAAAGGTTGGATAGCACCAGCTGAAATAGTTAATTAGGGAAAAAATCTTCAGTGTACTTTTAACTGCAGTCAACCCTGTAAACATTCTTCTGTTTAAATGAGACTTTCAGGTCTAACTAACACTGCAGCAAAATTAACATTGAAGCAAATTCAGTAAAATAATATTTCCAGGATGAAATGGACTATTGAAGCTTTGGGTGCCTCTGAAATGTACTCCATTAGGGAATAAAAAGTCAGCTATGGTGATGTGAGCAGCCATAAAGGTGGCCTGGTTCAAAGGGGAAAGTTACTGAACAGAAGAAATTGTCTGCTGAAAAATAGTGACAGAGAAAGACCTGCCAGCCTGGAACTGTGACCCTGGGAACTAGACCTGTGAACCAGAACCATCCCTGAAAAGTGCGGCCTCTTTGAAGTACAGCCAGGGTACCTAGAAAAGAGAGACATCCTGAGATACCACTGATAAGCGCAAGAACAAGGGACTGTAATGGCAACTTATCATCAGAGAAGCTGGAAAACAGTCCAGGAAAATAAAATTGCTCAGAAAGAACACAGAACATCATCATTTATTGTCTGTTACAGGTGAAAAATAAAAATTAACAGCATCTATTGGCTGCTCAAAGTAGGATGTCCTACACCCTCTTATGACTTGGTTATAAAAAGGCCTTATTTTTTTTCCAAAAGGGAGGTTCTTTCTCTGAGAACTTCCCGTCTGGGATGCCTGGCTGACTATAGACCCTGTGATGTGGATTATTTTTGATGTAAGACTCTGTCTGTTGTCTTATTGGTCTGGTCTGTCCTCACTTCTTTGGGTATGTCGGGTCCCCCCTCTCTGGAATCGGTTTGTCCCTCCCTTTTGGGATGGTTTGGCTCCTTCTGAAATCTAATTCACTTCATTTTTATATAATATATAGTTATATAAGGAATCTGTGTTAAGTATAGCTGTTGTTATATTGTTGCTAAGTTTGCCTCACTAATGACAAATTGTAGTAAGTTTTAATAGCATATAACAACTTGGTTGTTGCTGTTATTGGTTGTACTACAATACCAATTGATGCTAGTATTGACTGATACCATACTATTAATGGATACCATACTACTGATTGATAGTAATTTGTAATAGCTTGATATGTAGTCATTCGTAGTTATTGTAGTGATCATAGCTATACTTGCTAATGGTGATTTTTGTGACATAGGTGGTAATCTGTAATAAAGTAGTGACATTTAGAGGATAAAGCCTCAGTGTCCTTGTGTATTACAGCATCCTGTGAACTCGTGGTCGCAATCTCTATACACCCACAGGCTGGGTAACCCTTTAGGTCATGACATAGAGTCAGCTCTCTTACGAATTCTTTAACAGTGTTATCAAATATTACATAAATGCACAACTACCCATACTCTTTATGTTGTATTGGATTAATTTGCTTTCTCTTTATTTTTCCCTGAGGTGCAAAACATAACAAACTCTGCTGAAGGATGCCTTGCTTTGTAATGCTGAAACAACATAAAACCATTAAAACATACAAGTTAATTTTGTCTGCATAATTTGCTGTTTATAAATTGGCACCTTTCAGGAAATAAAACTGTATGAGAGACAGAGATTTCTCTTCTAGATGGGAATAGCCTATATCTCTTCCCTGGTGAATCTTTCAGCTTAATACTTTTTGAATTAGTTTTATATGGTCTGGCGATACAAATTTTGTATTCTACCCTGTTGTAGGGCATACTTGTGCAGTTGTTCTGTGGTGGTGTATGCTGTGTGGATTTTAAAAGCTGTACAGAGTTCTTGTTACTGGAAGAACAATACTGAAATGTAAAGAGTATAGATCTTATTTGTAAATAAATATTGTCTTCTTTAAGCAAAAAGAGTCACTTAAAACAAGGTACTTGAGTTATATTCTGATTTCTTGAACAATGCTGTAACCAGCACTGGATGGTGTACAGAAGACTTCTTTACTGAAGTTTTTTTATATTGAATGCCAGAAATACAGCATTATCTTTCTTCTGCTAATTCTCCTTTGGTTGTAGAAATGACATCATCACTGGAGTTGGAAGGAAGAGCCAGCAAGGATATTCAGATGTTAATTAGGAGGAATACAAGAGGAAAACAATAATCACTCAAGGCTCAAAGGACTTCAGAGGGACATGTGACTGCTAAAATTTTAGCAAGTGAACCACAAGTTCCTGTGAAGTCGAAAGGGAAATGTGAAGGGAATACCACGGAATATCTATGGAAGAGAGAAAAGAAAATTAGAGGAGAAACAAGAAAGATAGGATGGTAAAATGAAATGGAAGGAATGCCAAGGGAGACAAGAAAATAGTCTAATCTAGAAAAAGCTGTATTTGGAATTAAGTTACACTTTCTTTTGGCAGTAACAAGCTCAGAAGGGCTATTCAAAATTATCTTTAAATTCTGTGTAGTGATTCAAGACTAATAATAAAACCCATCCTTTTGAAGGCCTTTAAGTATGACTAAATGCTCTACATTTTAGACCATGGTATGTCTTATTTAGTAGTGCTTCATCTCCCTGTTCTACTCTGAAAGGAAAAGCATGTGGCAGCTACAATTTATGGTGAAGTTATTTTTTCATTAAGGCAATGTAAACTGTTTCTTAATGAAGTGGAAAATGATAGCCATTCTGCAAAAAAAAAGATACAGGGTATTTGAAAGGTAATTAAGGTCTTACTGATGTCAGTTCTTTGGTGCAACATCTGTGAGTGTAGGAGGCCTGAAAAAGAGATAATACAAACCTATACTGCATTTTTTTTGCCCAAGTCCTCTTGGAATTGCCCAACTTGTCTACTTTTCTCTTGGACTGTTGAAGTTCCACTATTTTTCTTTCCATGCATTTTACAGCCTATGTCAATGTTATTGATAAGGCTGACCCTCCACTTATTTCGGTGAAAATCTGAGAGGGTGTAATTTTGACTTTCATATGGAAATATCCAAGCATTGTAGATTTATTTCATGCTGAGGTCCTTCAATGACAAGAAAATGCCGTAATAAGACAATGGTGCTCTGGAATGCTTTCTTAATAAAGTAGTCACACCAATAAAGATGATTTCACGCACACCCCAAATAACAGTGTCAGTGCCTCTGTGAGAAGGATCACTTCTCAGCTTTTAAAATCTCTGCACCTAAACAGAAATTCATAAACCGTAACATGTAATTAAGCAATAAATGGAAAACTTTCTCACTTTTACTACAACAGGTGATAATGTACAGTAAAGGCTGCGGAAAAATGAGTGGACACCTCTGTTCTGTACATATCAAATTGTTGGCTCACAGAAAGACAAACCTTGGCTTTCTTTAGCTATGTTTTACATGAAAATAAGTCATTAAAGCATGACCGTGGAGCACATACACTTGGACTAATCACTTGTGATATTGACAGACTTCGGTAGCTGAGGGTTTGGAAAGAAAGTTAATTATTACTTGCTACTCCAATTCCTTTATTCTTGAAGATCACCATTTTTTAAGTTGACTATGCTTCATGTATAACAACAGAGTAAGTGAAAGAAATTGACAGCTTCTAAATCATTCACTTTAATCCCTCATTTTCATTCATCTCTAACATTAATAAAAAAAATTTTACTTTCTAGGAAGTTTGATAATAAAGTGTGTACAACATAGTCTACATATTAATCTGTACTCCACCTGGAATGCTTTTTAAAGTTAATGTTAATCCTTCCAGTAATAAATTGTTTCTCATTACTGTTCCCTTCTTGTTTCTTAAATCTATGGTCTATACAATCCAGCTGTTTCATGCCAGAATGAGCCTTTTATAGTTATTTCTAGCTATCAGAAAACAAAGACTATCTACACAACCAAATAATAACTTTATTTCAGAAACATGGTGATTTGGGTATTTTCATTGTTATTTTTATTTATTTATTTATTTTCCTGGTCTTGATGCATTTTCACAGGAGCAGAGAAAAACTACACACTCCCCTTTTCCCCCTATTTTTGAGGCACCAAGATTTAGTAACTGCAATGGCATTCCTCTTCAGAAAGACTATTGTATTTGGCTTTGGGCTCTCTCAGTAGCTTGGCAGCTCAGCTACATGAGGGAGATAGATAGATCCTATTTTGGGGTCAATGTTCCCTCTCAGAAGTGTTCCAGTTACTTTTTAGGCAGTGCTGACTCACCCTAAGCCTATTGAGCAGAACGGCCTTAGTGGTATTGTAGACTTTGCTTCCATGAAGGCTCACAAGAGAAACATCAAGGTTCCCTGTCCAAGGCAGCTGAAGGCAACGGTGCATTATAATGCATTTTACAAGGCAAAGCAAGCAAACATGGAGAACAGTTATATTTTCAACTAAAATCTGTGAAAAACAAGCATGTTACATTTATAGCATAATCATCCCTGTCACTGTATTTTTAAGACACAAAGCAGTCTAACACAGATTTAAAAAAAAAAAGAAAAAAAAAAAAAGAAGACTTAATTATCACTCCTAGTCATTGCATTGCACCAGATGTTGGCTTAATTGAACAAATACTGTCTGTTATGATTACAGCAAAGCATACTGTAACTATGGTTATAACAGACACTGGGACAGATCAACAGCCAGCATAAATCAGTAGAATCCCATTGACACCAGTATATATAGGCTGATTTTCACAAGCAGAGGTTTTAACCTATAATTTTCTGATTATGAGAAAGGAGGGGTATATGAAAGGCATTTTCAACATTATTTAAAAAAAACACCTTTTTTTTTTTTTTTTTGTGGAGGCTGGAAAGGCACACATATAGTCATTTCAGCTGTCTGAGTACAGATTGTATCCAGATACCTTATTTATTGAATTAACATTTGACGGTTGGACTTGATGATCTTGTAGGTCCTTTCCAACCTAAATGATTCTATGATTCTAACATATGCTGTCATATTACCACATCTGACAATATAACTTCAAAATTTGCCCTCAGAAATTAAGGCAAAGGTTCTATGCTCTCCAACATAAAGCTAAGGTAATCCAAATTCTTGATTAAAAAGTTTTATCAAATAGTGTAGCAGTAATATCTGTGTGACTGCTACATATTCACAACATTACCCAACCATAGTGAAAGGTTTTATATGTAGTGTTCCTCTGGGGTTTATCAATCTGTCTTTGTTATTAAGTCTGCCACAGACTAAAGAGTTCATTTGAAATAAATTACATTTTTAGCATTTTTTTAATATTTTGCAACAAATGGAGTATCTATTATAAAAGTCAGTGGACTATCACAAATTTAAAATTGGGATTTTAGATTTCCAAGCATTGAGATAAAACAACATCAAAAATATAGTCAATATCAGGATTATGAGCAAAAAGTGCAGAAATCTTCACTATTAAGACCTCTTCATATATATGGAGTGCCAAAAATGCATCTAATCTGAAGGCTTTTTCAGAGTAAAATTTCACTACAGTATTTACAGATACAGGATCAGTACATGTCTAATAAATGCCATTATTAAAAAACACTGAAATAATCATCTTCATTGCTTCACTGTCCAATTTATGAAAAGAAGAATTCATTGTATGCAAACAGGATAACACTAAAATGTAGTGTTGACCTCCACTCTTTAATAAGGAGATTCAGCACTGAATATATGCTGTTTTGAAGGGCTCCTTGAGCTTTGATTATTTTATTGTGAACTCTATGCTCAGAACCACTCAGCCAAGTCAAAAGATTAGCCAGGGGCCTCCCACTCCTCCCAAGGTCTGGTACAAACTGTAGTTACCAGATTAAGCTGAAGGGCCCTTCTGTTGGGTGCTTTCATTGTTTCGTTCCTTGGAGTACTGATTACATACGTTGTAAACAGTCTGCCTTGTTTTGAAATTTTGTATATAGGGTAATGAACATTGTAAACATATGTAAAACTTCACACTAAGTTATTTTAGACCTGCAGTTCGGTGCTTATTAAAATTCTATCTTTCTGGCCTTTATCAGGCAATGCCATTCAGCTATAGTGATTTCACCAGGGGTGAAATATGCCTTATTCAGAAATGGAAATCCTAAATTCCAGGAACACAATGACACAAAAGGGTCAGGCTCTCCCTCTGAACTATGCATGTCACTTACTTCCCAGAAACTGAAGTAGGCATAAAAAATCCAGTTAAACATAGAAACTGCAGCTAAAATTTAAATTATCTTTAACTGAGGTGACAAAAATGGTTAGAGAAACAAGCATGCTGCTCCCAAAATGAATTATAATTATAATTCTTTATAATTAGCACCATCTTTGAATTTTTAAATATATTTATCTTTTAAAAATATTCAGATCTCTCATTCTCCACAGATCCCCACCCTTCCTCTTTCTCTTTCTGTATAAAGCTAAAGGAAAATTAAATGTTGGCAGTTAAAGTGGTTACATAAGTATGGCAACCATCCAAAATTCATACAGGCAGATCTGGAGTCATCTTTACATGTGCAAAAATAGTTGAAAAAGATTTTAGCACTCTAGACATTTTATCTGGGTAAGATTTTACTCAGTGGAAGGTGATTGACAGCAGCTCTTATGTTTTAAGATTTTAACGGAGAATGTGCAATGTCTAATAAATGGTGCTCCTCACACAGTTCAACCATTTATTTGTTCAGAAAACCACATGCAGAGCACTCTGGGTCAGATGCTAGGGAAACGTTTCGTTGTCTTATGTAGATGAGGCTGTCCTTTTGTACAGACCCACTACATTTACCAAAGTAATTGGTAATTGTTACATAGACTATCACGTCTGCCACAGAAACATGGTCACTGGAGATTTAATGAGCTGAATCT
>JAOBAS010000008.1:1542930-1555755 GCA_025311575.1 Elanoides forficatus | reverse complement strand
GGGGTGTAAGTCTTTTTGGTCTTGAATTGAGCCGGTGGTCGTTATCTCCCCCTGCCACCTTTACTTTTCATCCAGTTACCAAAGATTTTTTGCTGACCCCATGCCTATTAGAAATTATTCAACTTTTTGGTGCCTCCTGGGGTACGATGTTCCCTTCTTAGCAAGGCATGTCTTGTTTATACCAAGGGTATCTTGTTTCACAAGACCTTTGTGGTCTTCTTAAGGTGGCTTAATTACATCACTTTTTAAGTACATAAATTCTTAAGTATATCATTTCTTAAGTACATCAACCTTAGATATTTATTTCTGTTATAGCTGAATTCCAGTATTTTTCCACAGTTATCGCTGAAAATAAAGGTAAATTAAATAAACACATAAATACATGAATTATTCTCAGCAAGATGATGTTAAAAGCTCAAAAAATACAAACACTCTGGAAGGCTTAAATTTGTCCAGCATACACTCACAGAAGCTTCCCTTTCTTTCACATACAATTTTGAAGGAAAGGTGGGGGTGGTACTTTTTTGCTTTCCTTTGTTTTGTTTTCCTTTGAAATAGCATAAACTTCTCTTAAGTTACCATGTTCCCTGGAAAATATCGTACTGATGTAGACATTTATTGCATCTAAAACATTTTGATAAGCTGCCTGTAGAATGTATTTAGAGAAAAAAATTTCTAGTATATTCCCAGTCCTCCATTCTCATTCCATATCTTATTTTTTTTAATTTGTTTGTTTGCTTGTTTTGTTTTATGTTTACTTTTTTTTACAGTTTGCTTTTGCATTTTTACATGAGCTTGATCTCTCCTTCCTTCGAAACAAATGATATCTTCCTTCTGAAAATACAGCACTTCCTGCTTTTTCTAGTCTTGTGGCCCAAGATACTTCAGGTAGAATCTGTAATTTCTCTGAAGTTGTATCCTGATTAATCCTGGCCTTCCAACACATTTGATCCAAGGGCTGGCGCAAAGCACTAGCAGTAATAAAAGAGTTTAAGATGGTTTCTTCTTTACCAACTTTACATATAAGTTTTGCAGTCAGCCAGGCTTTAGTATTTAACATTACTTCACATTAAGATCTGGAGGAGTCTGGGCTCCTACTCTTTTCCTTTCCCAATCTGGAAAATTGGGAGTGTAGACAAAAATCCTTATTGGCTATGCTCAGGGTCCTCAAAACATCTTAACTGGGGGCCAGGCTAACCCTGCTGTACCATCATGTTTGTCTTCACAGGCTGCCTTTAAACACTGCTGGAATCAGTGAAGCTAATAGGGAGAAAAGTGAGGCCAGTGTCTGACGAAGTTCATAACCTGGTTTCTCCAAGAGAAGAGAAAAATATGGATCACCTGAATTGTCTTTGAGAAGCTACAGAATCCCATTTCTACCTTAGATTGCTTTCACACATGACACTGTCACCTGGTGTCAGAGTCTTTTTCATGTTTAATACTCTTTCTACACGTCTTTAGATCTGAGAACATGTAGTGAAGGTGTTGTCATAACATTTGCTTGTAGTTCCCAAGCCATTTCATTTTCCTAAACAATTTAAGATGCTTTCCACCTCTTCTCTCCCTCTCCAAGTGGTTTCTATAAGAATAGAAAAAAGTCCTACACTAAAATATTTTAAGATCCAAGTCCTGGAAACAAGAAATATGTGCCTTAACTGCCTTATTTTAAATGAATGGACAGATCTGTATGCTAGCTGCCTGATTATTCCTTGCTTTAAGAATAAATTCTCCTACATCATATACAGTATATTAGTCAGAAATTTTTCTTTTCAAAACTGACTCATAAGAATTCAGTTAATAGAATAATTGAGCAGTCTCTGTAATAGGGAAAAAAAATCAAGAGGCAAGTATTAGGGAACAGCCTGTAACGCCACAGTATCCTAAATATGCTAGGTCAAGTTCCACTTGTTCTGCTAACAGCAAAGTCAATATGCCTAAAAGCACAGAGTAATGACAATAGAGAATAATTTGAATAGTCTTTTATAGGATCTATTTAGCATAATCTAAGATAGACTTTCCCATTAAAAAAAAAGAACCTAAGTTATATTACTGAATCTTCTTGAAAAACCTACTAGAAAAGCAGGTTTGAACTGATAAAGTACATCTTCTATAGATGTTGTATCTGTGAAGCTATGTGATGCATCTATGGATGATATCAACCGAGGCGATTCAGTATTTTCTAACTTTATATTATATATTTACGTTTTGCATTTGTGTAGGAAATGTCTAGGTGTACACCCAGACATGGATGAATGACTGAAT
Organism: Elanoides forficatus; assembly: GCA_025311575.1. Classification (NCBI taxonomy): domain Eukaryota; kingdom Metazoa; phylum Chordata; class Aves; order Accipitriformes; family Accipitridae; genus Elanoides; species Elanoides forficatus. Next base: position 1,553,493 of record JAOBAS010000008.1, on the reverse strand, counting down.
CTTTGTTATAGATTACCCCATCTTTAGTTGCCAATAATAAATTGTCATTGGCTGTAACACATACAATGAAAAATTACTGTGGCATTTCCTTTAAAGAAAGTAGTGGGTTGAAGAAAAAATATGACTCATAGTCACACAAAGATTCCTACAGATACTTGTTAGGGTGTATTTTTGGTGTCACACTCATATAAGCCTCTGCACAAATTCATAGTATAGTGTTTTTACATAATGTAAGTGGCAAAAAATGATTTCTGAGTGCAATGAGGAGCTGACATAAACCAGTCTCTTGTCTAATAGTACAGAAACCACGCTGTTTGGTGAAGAAATAGGAAACTGGTATAATCTTAGGACTCAGTGCTTCTGTCCGGAGTTATTTGCATTTTATTTCTGCTGTCTGGAGAGAAAGAGGAGCAAAAGTACTTCATTTCTCTGTATAGCTAATGAAGGTGCTGAGAGAAAAAAACAGTCACAAGAAGTCTGCTGCTCCCGTCCATACACTCATGCATGAGCAGGAGCAAGCGTGTGGAGAGAGAGCGGGTAAATGCCCCAACTGGAGTTCATCTGCTTCTGAAACGGGCAAAATCGGGCTTACCCACATCCCGCGTATGTCAGGCATCAGAGCTGACTGCTGATTCGTTTACCACAGTACACTATCTTAAACAAATATTTACTTTTGGTTTTCCTTTCTCCATTTCTTATCCTTCTCTGTCTTCCCTATATTTACCCCACTTCCCAGCTGTTATGAGGTGAAACTAGGTGACTGAAGAAAAAAGATGCCATTCAGTCACAGACCAAGGGCAACGACGCTGTAATATTCAGGTGTACTGTTTAGTTAGGGCTTGTCTTTTGAGGCAAAACAAATATGGAATTCATGTCTCTTAAAGGGTATAAATGTATGCAGTTCATGGAGGAATACTAGCTGAGTAAGAAAACTATTAAATATGTGCAAGTGTCACAATATCAATGACCTATAAAGGTACTTTTAGACTGGAGTATTACTGGCTTCTTTCTGGGAATATTTAATGGTCGCTTCAATCTAAAGCTCTTTCTACCCAGCTTGACAGTGAAAAGTAAATATGAATACTTTACGCTTCTAAAACCAAATTCCTGTTCCAAAGTCACTTTTCACACTAATTGATGATGATTCATTCTGACATTCCTGTAAAAAAAGCTGTAAAACACTATAAATTATTTTGAATGCTAAACTCTAGCATTGAGGAAAACAAGATCAGTCCTCTATTCTCAAATAGCAAAGAAACACAAAGAAAAAAAGGTAACAGAATGGTAAGTAAATGAATATATTTAAAGGAAAGAGAGTAAAATTAGCACTTTTTCCTTTTAGTACATGGAAAATTATACCACCCTTGGTGATACAGAATTAATTCCAAATACTGTTATACATCTTCTGTAATGATTTTCCAGGAATGAAAATTTGTTTCTTAACAAATATGGTCGTTAATCTGAGTGCCACTTACAGCAGAAGGGAGAGGGGGATACTTTAGCCATCTGGTTAAAAAAAAATATAATCAGTAATTTTCCACAGCTGTTTATTTTGGTCCTAAATGTTTTGAAAATGTGTAGTGCATTTCGTCTGAGACACAGAATTGGAGTGCTGGTTCAGGAGCCAGGCTCTCTCCCAGCTCCAACATGAACTTGCTACCCCACCCTGGGAAGACACATCCATTTTCTTCTCTTGGGTGTCAACAGAGAGTCTGTCAGGGTGTGTTTATACTGTGAAACCTCATTCTGTGTTAGTGATACCCAGGCTTGTCCTTGGGTGTTGGGTACAGGTGTACTGAATAATTCAGGGTCGTGTGGTGATATTAGTTTGAATAGCACTTTATCTTGGCTAAATTTGTCACTTGTTCTCTCCTCTTGTAAGAGAAGAGCCACACAAATAAACACTATATTTAGTGAGACAGAAATGTTCATTCTTGAAAAATCACCATGGAATATGACATTCTGAATGAAGTTCTAGCCTCAGAAAAGGGTGATATTATTATCAAGTAATACATATAATATGACTGAAATAACCAGGGAGCTGCTGAAGTCCTGTGTACAGCCCCCATCAGTTAATATTTAAAATAGGGAAACAATAACTAGACGTGACTTAGGGTTTAGGAGCCAACTACTAGACAACGGGGCTTTATGTTTATGTCAGAAAAGGTAATGGATTGTGGTCTAGTCAATAAACCTTGAAGGACTGCTTGGAACTGCTAAGATTGGGGAAGAAATAGGTAAAAGGTAATTCCTACAGGGGGAGATCGCGACCACCGACTCATTGACCGCCTACTCAAATGGTGCCACCTACTCAAAAGAAAACAATGACGGAAGAAGACAGCGTCTGGGCACTAATTTACATGAGGGGCGGAGAAGAAAGAACCAAGCATCAAGGAAAATAACAATAAATATGTGTTAGTTAAGTGTATAAACGTAAGAATTTTTGAGACAAGAGTGTGCTGTCTTGAGACAGGCACCCATTCGTGCGCATCAATGAAATTAATTTGAAAATACCTCGACTCTGTTATTGGCTTGCACACCGTGTAAATGAACTCCATTTGTGGGACAACAGTATCAGTTTCCATGTATTGAAAGAAATTGCATACACTACACAGCTGTTGTACCTGGTTCTTACAAGCAGTGAAGCTAATTAGCCTTGGCACAGCAACAGGTTGACATTGTTACATTGCTTTGGCTGTGTCAGAGTAGCTCAGGTATCTCCACAAAACTGCACAGCTCAATGCAGGCATGCACAACAGGAATCAAATTCTCACTTCCTATACTCCACTGCTTAGATAATGCCAACTCTGAAAGAAAATAATGTCACTAATTAAAGAAACATTTTTAGCGGAAAGAAAAACTCATGCTAGCAGATTGCAGTTGAGTAGAGAGGAGAAAGAAATGATGAGGACACAAAACTAAGAAGTAACATGTGCAAAAGCATGTACCAAAGTTCTGCTTATCATTTTAGATTCTTGTTCTGTAAGATAGCTCAATATAATAATTTAAACCAAAAAATATAAAATTTCAGGTAATGTAGTACATCTTGCAGCTACCATAAGGCTGAGCAGCATTCCAGATGGCTGAGACAAAGGAACACTCACAATCTTAAATAACATTTCTAATTAAACAAGTATTTCTTTTCTTCTGAAACATCATGAGAAATTACTTTTTTTCACACAGCATTCACATGTTTTCTGGAACTTGGTCTCACTATAGAACAGGCAATGAGAGAAAATCACACAGAAGTATAACAACTTTTTGTAATAAATAATTTATATTTATATCACATACATGTGTATGTTATATATTTGTTTTATCTCCACCTATTTTATGTCTACACAACAACTAAATATTGTTACAATGATACTACTCCTGATAAATTTTTGTATTACTGCTAATATGCAACTGGACTATGTAGTCTAGACATCTTCTGAATGTGGTCCCTTAAGTTCCAAGTGTACACAGGTATGTTAATACTAAGATTGAAAAATGAGATTTTATTCCTCTCTCACCAAACCCAGTAGTGCATTTTTTCCTCGTATTCTATGTGGATTTCAATGGCATGTAGAAAACATCCAAACTGCGAGCAGTGTAACTCATTTAATATTTCCTTCACTTTATGCAAGCAGAAATTCAGCAAGTGCAACTGGCAGCCTGCTGTCTGGATCTGACCCATAAGATAACTGTGCCTAATTTGTCTCACAAGGTTTGTAAAACAGCTGTTCAGGTAACCTGAAAAAGCAAACAATAAAGACTTCTTGCTTTTAAAGACTCCTGTGGATGGACTGGTACCAACAGCTGCAAGTTGCCACAGGCAAGTAATCCAAATCCCACATTTGGGATTTGGCCCGATATTGGACCAGCAAGAAATTATTCTTGGGTGGATAAAGGGCTGGCCAGAGCTCACTTGGCGTAAACCAAAACAGAAGTGGCAGAAGAGGATTTGATGCTGAAGGCTTTCCCACTGGCAAGCAGGGTTTATGGCTGGTGCTAGTGCTGGGCTGGCTTGTGCTGCGTGATCCCCCGCGTAGCCAAGGAAAGGTCTTTGCTTAATTCTGTGGCTATATATACTCTTAGATCGGCACTGGGGAAACTGTTGCAAAAGTCGGCTTGTCTAATTTCTTCTGTGGTTCTGTATTTTGTCCCCACAGCTAACAAAGTTTTCAGTGGAGCAGGCCACCAAAACACCTCCCTGTCTTTTATCTCAATCTTCTTCCTTTGGGCTTTATTGTTGTGAGAAATTCACTCCTGCATTCTTTCTCAGTGATGTGTCCAGCGATTCTGGCAACATTATACCTGCCTTTGTGTTACAACCAAAATACATCAAGCCCTTCAGGCAGCAATCAAGTGTTATCAGTTTGTGAAAGCAATCAGAAAACCTGGAATCACAGCATTACGATCATGGGAAGGCTTAAGCAATGCAAGTAATTTTAACATGACCCAGCTGCCACTTAGTATCTATCAGCAATTATTAATGGAAACAGGGAAAACATCTAATCCAATTAAAATATGTGTTCTTTTAGGAGGAAGACGAGCTCAAATAGACACCTTGGTTGGAGATGCAATATCTAGTTAACCCTGCACAGTCGCATAAGGGGAAGTCGTACGTCTGCCAACAATATTTTATAGTCTTACCTCTTCCTGTTAAAGTCCTTGGCCAACTTTACTGCCACTCATTCAGCCAAAGGAGCCGGTGTCAGGGCAGAGAGGGGGAGAGGCTTTTAAGCTCTTTTTTTGTGCGTGTGTCTGTTTGAAAGGCTGTTATCAGCATGTCAGGGTGTGCGGCTTTGGCGTCGTCTGGCTGTTAAGCTACACAATGTATCCTGTGTAAGAGTCGCAAGGCGATCTCAGGGTAAACCAAGCCCCTCGTACCTACCGTCAAGGGGGACAGGTAGAGGGAATTTTCAACTAATTCATGACTTTCCGCCTGCAATTCAAACGCAGCGTAACGTCAATGTCCCAACTCAAGTTACTCCCCTTTTATGAAGTGTTTTTAAGTTGAAAGGTAGTGAAGAATATTTCTAAATGAATTCTTTTGCCCAGGAGCATTACAGAAACCAGAATCATGGATTCCTCAGTGTTAATAAACATTTAGTATGCACTTAAGTTAAATACCTGCTTAAATATGAGCAAGTGCTCTTTTCTTCTTTTCTGAGTCAAAATAAGAACCGGGTAATCTCTCTAAAGAAGATGTCTAGATATTTACTGTTTTCATAGTTACATTTATTTATGTACTTTGCGGTACACTTTGTGGAATCAAAGTGCAAGGTGCTGTGCTGGCTGTCTCCCCTCTTGTGTGGCCTTGTCATCTCTCCCATCTTGTGATCAGATGTTTGCAAAATATTTTGTAAACTGGCCAGGCCGTCATCCTCCCCCAAAAAGGAAGTTGAGAATGTGCACACCTTTACTTTGATAAGAGGTTATGAATCCCCTCCCTTTACTGTTTCCCCCAGATGAAATATCTGGGGGAAAATATATTGTGTCTATGCATAAATACAGTATATATGTATATATATATACACACACACAAAATAAATATAAAATTAGTATATCTTAATCTCTGATTAAGGCAAATTCCAGTCAAAGTGGAGCCCACAGCAAACCTCCAGGCTTTTCAGTGAGACATGATTTTCTTACTTGGCAGCTGGATATTTTCATCTGCAATTCTGATATACTGACACCTCATGAAGATGTTGCAGCTATACCTACACCAATGAATTGAACTAATCAATAGAATAACATTCATGCCATTTAAAATGTCAGCATGATCCCTTACAGGCTTTTAGTCTACGACACGGCGATACTCTTAGAAAATAAACCTGGGCACTGGTCAGGGCAGACAAGGCAGTCTCTTCTGAAGCCATTTTGGCCATATGAATGTAGTCTACGCCATGCCATTTACCTTCCGGGACAGATGAAAAGTGGTCATAATCTACTTTATTTCCCTCTGTATACTTTATATCTATTCCATAGAGGACCATTTATTTAAATAAAAGCTATGTAGTATGAATTTTCTGATTTGTAAAGTATTTTGCATTTTAAAAGTTTAGCTCCCCAAAAAAAGAGATTTAGAATGAATTTTAATTTCATTGAAGAGAATTCTCACATGACTTGTGTTAAGATCTACTGAGCTTTATAATTTTAAAATGTTAAAACATCACATTTGCTTTTGACTTTAAACAATGTACTTCAGTAGAGAAAATATTACAAAGAAATTAAAAATGAAAATAAACTATTACTTTCATCTCAGATTATTTAGTGGGAATTTTCCTTATTTTATGTCATTTCTCTATAAAAATTTAAACCTAGTTTTGTTAAACATTTCAGTGGGATCTTAACACAAGTTTTTTTATAATGTATATATACTTATTATTCTAATATTCTATGTATTTCTATAATATATATATCCAATCACTTGTCATTATAAATCTTACAAATGTCTTGAACAAAAAAATCTGTTTTGCCCTACCAGTTAAAAATAGCACCCTAGATAACACGTCTTCACATTTGTGACTAAGACAGTATCCAGGAGAAATGCTTGACCATGTAACTGACTAAAAGTGTGCAGTGTTTCTCCAAATTTTAAAGGCAAAATGATGTAGTCACATATGCAGTCAGAAAACATCCTAGTCTTATGGTTTGCTTTAATTTTTATTTTTTAATGCAATATTTTATTCACCTGAAACACAAATGATACACTGTGCATGCCTCATATCCTCTGTGCACATCCCATATCCTGTTCTTATGTATTGCTTTCTACAGCTTACAGTCGTTTAGAATTTAGTCCATTAAAAATTATACTGAGAAAATAAACAGAACTGGTCTGTAACAAATGCATGGTCCATTTGCTGTACCTGTGCATAAATAAGTGCTAAATCATAGCTCCGACAGCGATCATTTCAAGGCATCTGTGGACACTATTGTGAGTATCAGCCATGCCAAATGTGTTTCTATACTAGAAGCTCCTAGTCTGACCCTCAGGCCCCTAGTTTGATAAAAAGCAGTAAATTTTGTTATATCCTGATGTGAATGAAATGTTGGTATTTAAACAAATAATTCGAACCAAAGAAAATTCTCCCCTGTTAATTACCTGTTTAGTTAGCCTGCCATTTCTCCTATGCATCTTACTCTTGCTTACAGATAACTTTATCCTCAGAAATGAATATAGACTTAACTGCAAACTGCGTAAATAAAACCACAATTCATTTCACTTAGTATAGCTGTGGCATATGTATATGTATACACATATATGTATGCACACAAATTTATATATACTTTTCCCTTTAAAATTCTAATACAGGAAGACTTCTGCCCTTGCATTAATGTGCATTTAGTATATCTCATAGCTGCTCTACCCTTAAGATTTAGCTTGGTGTGTGATGTTTATTTTATGCAAACATGAAGGAAAACAGAAGGAAATATTTATAATATTATAGCTTATTATCCAAATAAAACATACTCTAAGACCCATAAAAAGTTAAACAAATTCAATTAAAAGTTTATTAAAAGTTAACAGAAGACATTTACCAAATGGATTGAGCCAACAAAGAGATGTGACCCTCTGTGTTACAGCATACATTTAAGTGTCAGTACATTCCTCATCTTAGCCTAGAGAAAATGTAGGAAGGAAAAGAAACCCTAAATTTAGTATTTGTAATCAGGAAAAGAGTTAGGGAGCTCTAAATTACTTATCACTGCTCAGGAAAAAAATACTGGAGCTACTGTGGAGTCTCTAAATTTGTCAGCTCCATGCTTAAAGCAGTCAAAAGGGGAAAGAGATGTTAGAAATGGGTAGGAAAGAAACTTGAAATAAAACAAAAATATTCAGCAAGCTGCTGCTATCCATGCTATAATTTCCTTCTGTCTTGAACACCATTTGCAGTTCTGATCGCCTCCTCTCTAACAGGGTATCTTAGAACTAGAAAAAAGGTAGAGAGAATCATGACAAGGACGATCAAAGATGGGATATGAAAGATGAACATAAAATCATTAAAGATTCAAGAGGATGAATAAGGAATATTTGCTCACAACTTCTGACAACAAAGAACCAAAAAGGAAACTAAATAAAATATTCAAACACTATGTTTACTACACGCATAATAATATCCTTTTTCATGCTATGTGCAGTTGTGGAACTCACAGACTTTGGATGACAACAGAGAAGTATAAATGCATAAGTAGCCCATTGTGAATACAATCCTCGCTCTCTTTATTGTGGATTTCTGGAAGTGGCAAAACTCTGCTTAGGAATTTTCCTTGTCTACTTGTCCTCTGTTTAAAGTCTTTAAATGTTTACCAGTGGACATATCAGACACAAACACTAAGGCAAATTAATCCCTTGCCTAAGTCCGAATAGATGTATTTTCATATTATCTTCAATAACACAAAAATACACATTAATGGTTTATGAAAATAACTATTTCAGAAAACAGCACTATCTTTTTGGTAGATATCATGCATATGATTTTCCTATATAAACTGTTTTTTGAATTAAAATTAAAAAGCCATGTAACATTTTGGAAGACCAGCAAACACCTGGTTAGTCTGCACATGGCATGACATGCCTGAAGAAGTCAATTAAATCTAATGTTCAGAGCCCAACAAGTGATGTCTGTATTTACAAATCAGAAAATTAATTCAGATAAACTGTATTTAAAAGAAGATGCAGGCAATGTTTCAGAGCAAGCATTTATTCCAGGAGGTTTTGGTGGGTATTTTATTTTATTTTATTTTATTTTGATGGGTTCTCTACTAACTACCATAAAATATAGAAATGCTTAAATAAATGTGTATCAAATTGCATACAAGAAAGCCTAAAAATGGTTATTTTAGAATTTCTGGGGGAGCATTTCTTCTAAAAGAATAATTGCTCATCAAATGAATAGTTCATGAAATCTGAAGTTAAAGGAAAGATGAACACTAATAATATGCATGTGGAATTAATTAAAACAGAAAAGATTCTCAGGAAAAACAAGAACAGAAAAACAAGGAAAGCCCTACTTCTCATTTCATGGAACTGAACCTTGGTCCAGTATTATCGGAAGATGGTGACATGGCAACGAAGAGGAAACCTTTAGATATGTAATATTTTAATTATGCCTGGAAAGGAGTTCTGTGTAAAAGACTGCATGTATATACGAAGAAATTGTACAATTTGTTTTGTTTATTGGTAGCAAAGGATGACATTTTCATGAATGCATAGAAATATGTCAAGAATTCCAGTGGAAACACACTGGGGAAATAACAGAATTAGCTGCCACTAACTAACCATGAGATATGGACTGAGACTGTGAAAATGATATCCTTTTGGTCTCCACTGTGAAATCACAGACCTCAGGTTATATGAACGATATCTTTTATTAAGACTGGATCTAATAATATGAAGTAACTAAGGAGAAGCTTAATGTCCTGCAAGTATTTGTCTCTGCTTTTGAGAATTTTCTGTTGCCTTTCACCTTAAATAATCCATTATGTTAAGATCACCTGCACTTCATTACATATAACCATGTCTGGCATTTCCAAATAGCAGCGGATTTCTGTATGGTGCCATTATGAATCCAATTTTCTGCACCTTATATAGCTTAACAGCCATTTAAAATCACATTGGTCAGAAACTTTACAAGTGTATTTTAGAGACTAACATCCTGACCATGGCATGGAAACCTAGGCTCTGTCATAATGTAGACAGCAAATTACACACACCTGGAAAGATGGACAAGTGCCTTCCATGTTCATTGGGATCAAGTCTTCTGACATTTTCACGTACAGATGTTTCTCGCTTTGCCATACCAACTTTTGAATATCACTAAGAAAAGATCCATATCATGACATTATTCTTACATTCTTCAGGAGGTGCAGCATCAAGAGGTGCTGCTCAACTTAGACTTTCTTTCTCACCCTGTAAACGACCTCTTGGTTTTGAGAGAAAATAATCCTTTGTTTATTTAAACAAGGGAGGGCCACTGGAACAACATTTTAATTGAAGATGCAAACTTCTGGCCTGGAATGCTGTTCATAAGCAATAACATTTGCCTTCATCTCACTTCTACAGCTAATACCTATAGAAGTTAGAAAAGACTCAATATTGCTAATTACTTCTCTGCAAGAAAGTAACTTGTAGAGCACACATAGTGGCAGAATGCAGACAGATGCTTCTCATAACTGAAATAGATGAGTAGTAATGGAAGAAGGAAATCAGTAAAAAATTTGAAAATTAAATAAAAATATTAGCTTAATGGCATGAGTAGGCATTGTACATTTAGAGAGTAAAGTTACATGAAAACTGGTTTATTTCTATTCCAGATCTGTACAAAACATCCTGGAATTCCTTTTCCATAGAAAATTTTAATATCTCTGAAATGTCCTTTCATAGAATCATAGAATCATTTAGGTTGGAAGGGACCTACAAGATCTTCGAGTCCAACCATCATCCATGCCCACTAGACCATGGCACAGAGTACCTCGTCTATGCGCTTTTTTAATCCCTCCAGGGATGGTGACTCAACCACTTCCCTGGGCAGCCTGTTCCAATGTGCGACAACCCTCTCAGTAAAGAAATTT
>JAOBAS010000008.1:1525641-1542830 GCA_025311575.1 Elanoides forficatus | reverse complement strand
CCCCAGCTCCCTCAGCCGCTCCTCACAGGACTTGTGCTCCAGGCCCCTCACCAGCTTGGTTGCCCTTCTCTGGACATCATGTATTGGAATCATGTATTGGAATAAAAAATTGACATTCCAAAATAGCCTTTGTAATTTCTTCATAGGGTTTTTTTGCTTTAAAAATATTTAAATGATTACAGAGTTATTTTTCAGGAAAAAAGTTCAGTCTGGAAATTTTTTGACATCTCAGCTTTACCTTCCTATGACCTGAACCCTTATTTCTGGGCTTATTATGATTCTGCCAGATGTCAGACTATTCCAATAAGATTCATGTTAGTAAGGAAATGGAGAGTTGTAAAACAAAACCACATAAATCTTACAGGTATCCTTTTTTTAATTATTATTTTTTTGAGACATAATAAGAGAAAATTAAATGGAAATATGCTAAAATCTCTAAACAATAAATATACTAGCTAAAGTTATCTGTTTTCATGTTGTCTGTTCTATCCAGTCAGTCAAGACAGAAGAATCTACCTGGACTAGAACTTTCTGTGTGGTCTATGAACATACTTTGACACTGCAGATATGTGAATTACAAGTATATTGTGGCGAGTTAGAGAGAGTCTTAGACAAATTTACAACTATATTGTGGCAAGTTTAGATGTCTGACTCTTCAGATGGCTAAAGCTGAGTGGCATGATTCATTCCTACTAACTAAATTCAAACAAATACTGAAGAAAGCTTCTTTTGTAAGATTTTTTTTTTTTTAAATGCACAAGAATTTGAATATCTCTTGAAGGAAAAATAAAGAAACAAACAAACCCATAAAGGCCAAAAAAAAAAACAAAAAACAACCAACCAAACAAAAAAAACACACCACCACTCATTCTGCCTATTTATGATCCACCAACTTTTATTCCAACATCAGAGGGTGCTCATTCTACCTGACCCTATCTCAGGGACAAATTCTTGACATTAACATGGAATTATACTAACATAGAATATTTCTGGTTTTTACAAAATCCAAAATATCCAGTCAGCAACTTAGCCACAGATGCTCCACACCATCTGCAAACAAAAACTTCATGGCTGAAGGGTCCTGTAGCTGATGTTACACTCCTTTTGATTCCAAAGTATTAATTTTTCAGAGAGTAAGTTCTAGGCGGCTGCTAAGTAGTAAGGATTTTGTTTGCCCAAGAGCATATTTAGCCAATGAAGAAGGGCTTCCTTGCAGACAAACTGAATCTACAGCAGATAAATTGGCATGGGCTAATCAGCATCTCCACTGAAAAAGCTGTCAAAATCCCAGTGCCAGTCAGAGAGGCTTTCCAAAAGCACACCTCATAAATGTGTTGATAACAGCTTAGAAGCAATATACCCTCACAAAATCACCTTCTAAATGCTGAAACAATATCCAATGGGCATGAATATGGATGGAGCAGTTCAGACAACTGTTGATGGATTGGAAAATACAAATGACCGGGAGGGTAAAAAAGTAATTTCTAAAGCAAAATACTTGGAAGAGCTCAGGACACGATGTTTAAATCAAAATTGTAGTGAAAATCCACAATTTTATCTTGGAATACTTAATACCAAAACATCTTTGAGGTTTTTTTCTGGGATTTTTTGTTGTTGTAGTTGTTATTCCTAAAACTCTAATGTTACAATAGCAGATCCAGCGCCTCACTTAAAAAAAAATAGTAGCATTTAAATATAACTTTAATATATATTAAAAATACGATACACTAAAAAATGATACAACTTTAAAAAAAAATTATCACCAGAGAAAGTGTAACCCACTTGGCATATCTATTTTACTCACACATATTTGGCATGTGATTGTATAATCACCCCCAAAATCGGACCCGCAGCCTAGACATCAATACCTTTCTTTTATCAGTTTTGTCAATGCCTGGTATTTTGTGTACATACATGCTCCTATGGATGAGGTGAGAAAGCTTTAGCCTAAACGTAGCAAATCCTTATGGAGTCATTGGCACAAAGAATTATTTCTTCCCAGCTTTTAGCAACAATACACCCAGCTCCATTTCGGCCGTAAGTAGATAACACCTCCGTAGCAGCTAGAGCAGGAGGACAAACGTTTGGCAAGTCCTTAGTGGCTCCACAGATTGCGTTGATACGATTTAACGGTGTGTTAGAGAAGCCAGCCAAGACTGCAGGACTGCAGCCAGCCCTCCTCAGGATGACAGCAAGGGTTCTGCACACCGCAGTTAAAAGTCGCTCCCAGCTAGACAGTTAACATTAACATGGGTTTGCCTGTGTTTAATTGTGATTACCAAAGAAGTCGTGCATTGCTCTTTAAAGGTCAGGTCTGTTTTTCTCTTTTAGATTCTTTTATGTCCATTAATCTCTTTATTGACTTCACAGTGCCATTTTTTCTCCTGTGTTCCTGGACTTGCTTGTTATTCACTTATGTGTTTGGTATTTCAGATGTCTGTTGTTACATTTTTACTGTCCAAGCAGTCCTGTACCCCGTTCCTCACATTTTTCTATCTGTGCTTATATGGCCCTGGCAGCAGAGATTACATCTGTACCAAAAAAATCCGTAGAGCTAAAACAAAGTCTCTAGCACCAGCCTGGACATCTAACTTACATATGGTCAGGCATGGTTAGGCAAGGTTTTAGCCTTTGGAAAACAAGTGTCTTCCACATAACGCTCAGGCACAGTATGGGCTATAGCATGAGTCAGAGACCTGCTAGGCTGCACGCGTCAGGCCTGTTTTAAAGGAAGACAGGAGGGAGTTAAACAATCTGTGCTGTTCAACTAGCTCTCAGGCCAAGGAGCAGGAGAGTGCACGGCAGAATCAGCATTGCTTAGGTTGGAAAGGACTTGAGGAGGTCACCAACTCCACGCCTTCAGTCGGTACTTAATCACGAGCCACTTAACAGGCAGCAGTGCACGAGCACTGCTGTTAGACGCATCCCACCATGTAGGTACCGCTGAGTTAAATGCACAAATATAGATTAAAAAATTAGAACAAGAGTTTACTAAAATCGACAAGAAGATTACGTGGTTAGTTTTACCTTAGCTGCTGGTGGAAGGTGTTCAAAATGAGGTGTAGCTCATCGTTGCGTAAATCAGCATGAAGAGGCGCTTCTGTACTTACAATGGAAATTCCCAGAATGATGTAACATGAAAATGAAATTTTTATCTCACTCTTAGAGCTGGTGCTTTTGCAGACTTAAATACAGATAGCAAAGGAAACAGAAAAAAACTCAACCACAAAATCATTTAATTAATAATAATAAAAATAAAGTTACAAACATATTTTTGAATTAGTAAGATATTTGAAAAGTGTTACAAACTGCCTTATTTTAAAATGTGACATCCACTTCTATATCTTAACTTGCAAGCTTTCCAACAAAAACAAACCTTCTCTGTTATTTCTGAAATATTTTTCTAATTACCTTTATTTAAATTTTATTACAATTTATTAATTTAAAGTCAGTACATTAGTACTGATAAGCCTTCTTAGATTATTTTTGTCAAAACAGTTCACTTATTGAAATGATGGAAGACAATATGTGCTATATGCAACATAAATAACAACACACACTTTCCTACTTTACCTTAGCTTACCTTCATGTCTACATTTCCATATGAAAAGACTCTAGAAGACAAATAGTTGGTTAAATAACTATAAAGTTCCAAATAAAAGATTGAAAATCATGAAGGACTCTAAGTAGCTGTGAGTTAAAAATGTCTACAGGAAAAGCAAAATCTGTGTGTTATAATCAAGTATATAGCACATTTCAGCTTCTGATCACACTGCCATAAACACATTTAATGTAAAACAAAAACAACAACAACAAAAAAAAAAACAAAACAAAAAACCAAACAAGCAAACCCCGAAGAAAAGAATATTTGCTTCTCAAAGACTGATTTGGCAAAGGATTTTTGCTCTTGAGTATCTTTACACATGAAGGGTAGCCCTGATGAGATCTGTGAGAATGTTTTGTGTAAACACACTTGTGTTCAGAGCACGAGGAGGACTGAATCGTAACAGTAACATAAACTATTAAGAAAAGTTATGAAGGGAGGGAATTTGCCTTGCTGTGAAACCTGTTGTAAGTGACAGGAGAATCAGATCCTTACTGTATATCTTTTATGGTAAGTAGCATTTCGTTGGTTTAAGTGAAAACTGCAGCTGCGTAACAAAGACTGCATAACTTTATCATTTCTCATTTTGTGAAAACGCTAACAGTGCACAGACATCAAAACCTAATATAAACTATTAACACAATACTCAAACAAACTGAAGTGATAAGTACAAATAAAAGTATCTGTGTTGGCTGAGTCCTGGAGTGATGGCTTATTTATCTCACAGAGCACTTAGAAATCAGTGTTTAATTCTTTTTTTCTCAGCTCTAGATCACAGGTCATGTACTTAACTACACAAATCTATTTAAATAAACAATGTCCTTATGTGTCATTATTCACTCTGCGTGGCTGCAGTCCAACTCAAAGGAGGCGGGGGCGGGAAGGACATGGTAGAGGAAGAGCAACACAATTATCTTTGTCAGACGGAACAAAGGGGGCAGATCTTCAACTGGTATACCTAAATATATTCCATTACTCTAATACTTTAATCCGGTAACACTTATTCACATTGCTGAAGGCTTTGGAACAAAGTAGTTTGATGACATTTACAAGGCATCGCTGGAGCAAATTGTGTGTTGTAATATCTACATTTCCATAAACATTGGCCCAAGTACCCACGTGTCCAAACTGGTGCACTTCCAATATGTGAAGCAAATCAGGAAAGGACATGTCACATCAAGATTTTTTCACACTAAGAAATTAATATTGTTTATCATAACCATGCAACCCATGAAAGAACAGGTTATAAATTCCATTTGTCTTTTAGTTACAATTAATGCATAACCAAAAATGTGACAGTGATTTTAGACATGCTTATTGTATCTTCTTCACATATTTTCCATTTAAATAAGACTGGCATAAAATCCATACTTTAGCCCTCTGGGATTGATCTAAGGCATAATAACTACTAGATCACAGTCAGCCTTCTGTTTAGAGTAGATGTATGGTCAGATGCTACTCTCCATTGCTGTTTGATAACTGGTAGCTTGGAGTACTCCTGAAGCTAAACTGAGTAAAATACTCCTCCAGACTAGTGTTCATGTTCAGATTAATAACCCTTAGATTTAGTGAAGGACTGCAGATTTTCATGTTCTGGATATTTTTCCAGTTACCCTTTCTGGTAGCTGAGACCGTTGGGACAGAAAATATTTTTCACTTTACAGTCAGATTGACAAGTGCAAAGTAGATTGCTACCCTTTTCCCATCAGTCCTATCTTTTTCCATCAGTTCTAAGATTCAGGTATGCAGGTGAGGTTGTTAGCTTCAAGTTGGTTGGTTACCTTCCACACAGAAGTTATCGTTGTCCAGTGGTAATTGATTAGGTTAATGCATTAATTTATAGGACTCTTTCATAGGATCTGCTTCTCTGAAAAGAGAAAATAAAATATGAATTGATTTTTTTTATGTAATCAGATGGTTGAGGACCTTATTGTTTTTCCTAATAAGAAATACATAGTTCATGTATCATATGAATATGGGTATAGATATTAAATTAATTACATTAATATAGTTGTGCTTTTTTTTTTTTTTTTTTTGCTTGCATGTTCAGGACACATTTCACTAGTTGTCATTTCATCATGCTCTTCAGGCTTGCAGTTAATGTATAAGAACAATCACGTGAATGTCAAGATATTTTCCTCCCAGATACATGCAATAAAATTGCAGAATATGGTCTTTGAGTATCCCTGAATCAAATTTTACAATTCAATTAATTTCCCTATTATTAGCTGGCCAAAAATGTACAACTAGCCTTAGTCAGGTCTAGAATTCATTTTACCTTCATCTCACCCGCATATACTGTATGACTATAACTAATACTGATAGACGTAGACATACACATTTATAACGTTCTCAAGTTCTCAAACTTGCCTGTCTCACATGCGCAAGATTATCAGCCCCATACTGACGTTCTGTGATATTCCAGAGTATTGACCAGGCTGGTGGGTATAACTGTAGTTGGTACACAACATGAGCTCATAGCTTCTTACAGGTCCTAGCTGTCAAGGTACTCCAGTAGCCTACGATATAGTAAAGAGGGTCTTTTGCCAGGCTCTGAGATTAGGCTGTGCATGTACAGAGTGGGAAGATGAGGGTAGGCACATACTCACATACTTCCTTCAAGTTCTATGCTATCGATTTTCACCCACTGCATCAGACATGCTTTCTTTTTTTCACACCGTGCAAAGTAGGGGAAAAAAATCAGCCCTGAACTTGTATAGTTTTCTCTATGGTGGAAGCTGAAACATGACAAGCTATGGGCAATCTGACACTTCCACTTGAATAACAAATATGCTTTTTGAGAATTGCCAAGTATCAGATGGTGGACTGAAAAATTAATTATCATTTCATTATTTATCAAGGACATGAATACAGCTTCTTTTCTAGTAAAAGAATTCAACATAATGATTTTTACAAAACATTGCTTTTCTGTCTCATGTGATGAGACAACACTGTCTCCATGAGCTATCTGGTAACTAAATAATGATGTAATTGAAAGCTCACAAAAAGGAAAAAAAAAAGGTATTAAAAGTAATGAAATAATATATATTTATACAAATTCTTCCATCTGGAGTGTGTCATGAAATACATTACATCAGTGAGATGATGCAGAAGTTGAAAAAAATGTATTTTTGCCACTGAAGAAACTAAATGTATGTCCTTGATGCCAAAGTAAATCTCTGGTTATGTTAAAAATAGTTAGGTAAACATTAATAACCAGATAAAATTGGTTTTACTGTAAGATCTCATTCAAATGGCACTAATGTAATTACTGTATAGAACTACATTAACAGCAAGTAAGAGTGCATTACTTTTAACAGAACATCTGTGAGCTTCAGCAAGAATACTTTCATTACAGTTTCAGGAAAATCTGTCTTAAGTGTTAATAAGATAACAAGTTTAATTGACAAAATCAACCTAGAAGGGGAACTTAAAAATAAAAAGGAGCAGCATAAAAAATAGCTTGCATTTATCTTTAACTCTTACAATGGATATTGTATTTATATTCATTTTTAAGTGAAGCTTTTCAAAGAAAACATCATTGAAGTTTACTTTTCAGTTAATCAGAAAGATCAATGCAACTAGTCCTGTGATTATCTGAACTAAAACTTCTCATAAATTTGCAATTGCTAAATACAATTTAAGGGATCAAAGATAGCCTCTTTCTTTGTCCCATTACTGAGGAATTCTGAGCTGCAAATCAAACCTAAACTACATAAAACCCAATAGTTTTCCTTCTTTGAAATGCATATTGCAATTTAGGACTGTCCAAAGCTCACACTTACTAAAAATAAAGGAACAATAAGATGAAAGGGACTCTAAACCATGTGACTTCCATGATCCTGAAACCACTATATGACACATGAACATATGTATTAGATGAAGGAAGCATTAGGTCACTTTACTCTTCACTAGTCCCTAAAGACTAATACTTGGTGACTTTTATCAGAAATTTTTGTGGATTGGTCCTTCTACTCATTCTAAAATCCAGAAAGTCCTGCTGTTATGCTGCATTGAACTTTGTCAAGAAAAAAAGCTGGCTTCAGTTTAAGGTTACTTTGCACTGCTCTGAAGAAGGTGGGAACCTCTGTTGCACAGACGTTCTTGTTATCCAGTGCTGATCCTAAAATAAACCTAAAAGAAGTATGAGAAGTTATGTCTGTGATATTGCACCTCTCAACATTTCCAGATTCACAGGGCTGGGTGTGTGTTTGGTTGTGCTCTCATTTAGGCTGACTCCTGAGGGAATACAAGTCCTTCCCTCTCTCTTCCGCTCAACAAATATACCCCAGTTTTCATTTACAACGAAACCTTGTGTGTGGGTAAATTTAGACGCACAGCGCGCTCCACCAGCGTACCAGTGCAGGCAGTAGAGACGCTGAGACCCTGGGACATGCCACAGCCCATCCCAGTGAGACCTCCACTGATTTGGGTAAAGACAAGACAAGTAATCTGAATTTCAAATAAATTTAGGTGAGATGAATCCCCCAGCTCTGTACAATGAGCGCTGTCTTTTCAGTGTTTCCTTTAGCAAGAATGGGGAGAAGGAGACAGAATGCCATTTAATGCCCTCCTGCCCCCCCAGTGTTTCATGTAGTGACCTGGAAGTATATGTTGTCAACATAAACATGCCTTTGGGAAGCAGTGGTGTTGGTTCCTGTGCTGGAGGGACCAGTGTGCTCCCTAGCACTCAGCAGACCCTGCTCCTACCCCTTTGCTCTATCATTCTGCTCCATATGACCCAGAACTAGTCCACACCGTGGATTCTCATACACTGAGAATTGTTATCTTTGTTGTCATACAAAGTAGTGGCAGATATTACACAGATATGAAAAACTTCTTTCATCCCTTCATACCATGTTAATTTATCTCATTCGTTCCGAATAAACTTGGTAGTGTTGTCACAGGTTTAGAAAACAGCAAAATTCAGTAAGTGTTACTATGGCCAGGGCAATTTTTTAGCATTATGTTTGAGAATATCAGTAGATGCATTTCATATATATTACTTAGTGAAGCGTAGTCTTAGGATTAATTTTATATCCAACCACAAAACATAACAAATAAAAAAGTGAAATGCATCTCAGAGGAGCACTGAACAGTTGCAGACTTTCTCTTGATCTCTACAGCAGCCCTTTATTTTCAGACGTTCACAGTATATGTGCTGATCCTTGAAGTGGTTTTGCTATTCTTATATCAGCAGACAGCATTTTACAATTTATTGGCAGTGTTTTATAATATAGCTATTTATATATTTTCTGTATTGTCCATAAATTTGAAGTTAGCAGGTATACCTGAAAAAACCCATGGGTTTATGAGAAACTTGAAGTATCATAGCAAATTGCTTTCTATTTTGTTTCTGTTAAAGTTTGGAACTATGTGTTAGCCTGTTTCATTGTCTATAAGGGAGGTAAAATGTAGCACACGATAGTCAAAGACCATTCAAATAAAACTTAATAGGACTCAAACAGGAAAGTAGTCCCACAGTGAAACATGGGTTTACCTGTAGGACAACATAGTCTGGCTTGGAGCCAAGAAGCTTCAGAAAGATGTAGATCTACTATAGGGACATACATAGTTCCAGCAGCTGGTTTAGATATACATAAATAAATAAATAAATAAATAAATAAATAAATGAGCGTTTTTCCCCCTAGATAAGAAAAGTATTCGTAAGAAGTCTTCACTGGATTAATTTCCCATTAATTTGTGCTAGTATTCTTAACATAGGTTGAACACTATATCTGACTGCTCTGAGATAGTTCAAAGTGAGTGCTCTCAAAACACAAGTGGAATAACTGTAAAAAAATAATCCTCATTGTCATTGTTAATTAAAACTTAAAAAGTGGAAAAAAACATTAAAAATGTCTATGGCTACCAAATCAAAATTATTTGTTGACTCTTATGCAATCACGACTACTTTTTAGATACAGTTATAGCAATTAATTTAAATCCAGTTGTCTTAATTTAAATCCAGTTCTTACAGCAACCTGGCATGGGAAGCAATAATATGATAAAATTTCTTGAAGTAATATGTCTTAGTGAGTTCTTCCTCTTCTATGCATCTATGTAGTGTGAACATAGCATTGGGCTAATTTATTTATTGGTCCATTTAAAGAAAATAATGATACTCAGAACATGGCAGAATAAAAGTTTTCTTCCAACCACAGTGCAAAAATATATAATTATTCTTAATTAAAATGAAAAGCAAACAACTTTAATACAAACGTTATAGATACTAAAATAATTAAAACAGAAGCAGAAATTATTTTGATAGAGTGTATAAAGGAAATACGATAAATCTGTCTGGAGCATATTTCTTTAGTTCTTCCCCCTCCTCCCCCCGCCAAATCGTTCAATATCTAAGGTTATTGTGCAGTTATGGAACATATGGGGCCATTGATAGTGGCTTTGATTCAAAACTTACAATTCTATTAGTGTATCTCATATGAGCACATAACTAATTTTTTACTAAACTTACGATGAAGGTTTATTTGGTACTTATTTCCAAGTAGCTACAGCAGATCAACATTTGCTGTAAAACTTCACACAATAGAAGACTAGTAGCATTAAAGACAGACAAAAGAAGGGAAAATAAATCACAGAGCTCAATAAGATAAAAAGAATGACAAGTATTGTAATCAGGAACAGAATGATAAATCAAGCAGAATTTAGAACATCAAAAATGCTAAGGCTTTTATGACCTTGACATTTTTTTTGGATAGTTTCACAAAGAGAAATTTACTGTAAAAAATAAATTACTTTAAAAAGGTGCAACGTAAGCACTTCTTACAAATGCGTAGCTACATAGTTTCTAGTAGCTGCTGGTGAGCAGAAATAAAACCTCACATTTTAACACTTAATGAGGAATAAAGATCATGGATTTATTCATGTTGTAGAGTGTTATATTTTGAATGCACTGTAGTATTATAAGTCAAAGACCATGCTCAGATGAAATAACAATTTTACCATCATGCAAATCAATTCAGTTACTGTATTGTACAATGATATTTGGCATAGACACGTACCTACACGCACATGCACAAAGAAAAATATTAATGTCAATATATATTATGTGCAACTAATCACTTAGAGTTCAACCTTCCTAATTTTAGATGGTTTTACTGAAGTGCTGAAGTTCGGTTATTATTTCCTTACATTTCTTTTATGTTCAGCAACAGAGATTGATTACCTTCGCAAGCACTGGCATGCCATACTCTGCGCTGTTCAACAGTTGGCATGGTTCCTGACCTAGTCTGACTTAGCCAAGCAGCATGCTCAGAAATAATATCCAGGCACGGTTCAAGATAGGACGATTCCAAATGAATAGTTTGAATACCACTGCCTGTGTCTAGGGGTAAGAGAATTTGCCTCCTTAAGCACAGTTTGTACCACCACAGCTGGCCTTTGGGGCCACGGAGTAGTCACTGGCCTTTTTTATTTACTGGAGAGACTCAGAGACAGTGGAAAACATTGACTCCATTTTATGATTTTTGATATCACACTTAGTTACTTCATGCTAATGCATTTCACTTATCACATTATCAAACTAATACATACATAATTTTAATATAAATCCTATAATACAATCTCTGCTCAAACCTCTTGTGGTTTAAGGCAAAAAAGAGCTTTTTAGTTTGATTTGCTGATTCTGTAAGAGCATTAGCAGTTTAATAATATTCCACTGTCGCTTCTCTTGCTTATTTTACTTATGATCCCTTTGGAATGAGATCACATATAGACATACTATCTAGAATTCCCAGTTTCTGTTGTGGTTTGCAATTGCTACCACTGTACAACGGATGGATATATATTATTTGAGAGATGTGATGCGTAAGATATTTCTCCTACTGTATTCTTAACATTTGACTTCTAATTTACATAGGGATATGACCTACTTACAGTGATTTCTCCTCAAAACCAGAACTTGCCAGGTTTGATGATGTGGTACATCGAGGAACACAGGTGAAAGAAGTGATCTAGTATTACTTTCAAGGTTTGATAACTAAAGCACAAACGGGACAAGGAAAATAGAGAGGTAACATGAAAATGCTGAGGATCTTCAAGGGAAACATACATAGTCCAGAAGTCTACCTGTCTTTTTTGAATGATATTGACAGTAGGTCAACTTGGGCGAACTCATACATTTTTACAAGGTTGACATTCAATTGAGTTTAGCTTATGCAAAAAGTATTTTGGTGCTATATTTGCTGATACTATCATATTCCTTTCCTTCTTTCACTATTGCTTAGCTTTAAGAATGGCTAAGAGTATGTCCAAGGGCATATTTTTATTCATAGTCATTGCCAGAGGACCTGCGAAACACAAAGGCACTGAAAAAGCTCTCAGAATTGATGAAGTAAAGAAGCTATTTAAAAGCTGATAAAAGCAGAGAACCAGTGTATGTCAGAGATATAAATCACCAGTTTGTAACCATAAAAGGCTTCATGCTTTGGTCTAATGAGAAAAAGCGTTAGTTCTGTGGAAGTAGCAAAATGAGTTACATAAAATGTGTTTGGGAGAAAAACGAAGCCCCGTGGGTTGTACTGCAGCAAGAATCCATGACACATCCCAGTCTGCAGCTACGGGAGCCTATAAAACAGGATGTAATGTACCTAACATGGTTTTCTCTAGAGAGGACAGCCAACATGGTAAAATGCAGCAAATGTCGTAGCACAGTTTAGTGAATAGATGGTGACTGACTTCCAACATCGAAGACAATTACACATACTCCACCAAAACTGCCATTGTAACTCTTCAGTGCTGTGTCCAAATAGTTCCACAATAGGCTGTTTCCACTACTTTTTCACATTCAGTACCCTGCAGTTTCAATATATTTTCTGCCTTAATCTATCGCGTAGTCTGAAGGTGGCTGAACTTTAGAAAAAGTTTATTTAAAATATGTATAGTGAGAGCTGATAAGTTGCAGTCCATCCTAAATCTTCCTCTTCAGATACAAAACAGGCTGAAGCAGAAAGACACAATTAATGCCACGAATTAGAGGTATTTTATAATTATTTAAGCAGCTTGTTCTTCATTTATTCAAACAGTCAGTTTACATAAACTGAAGATTTGTTATTGAAAATTGTATGCAAAGTTAGATTCTACATCCGCTTCAAAAAACCCCCAAACTTCCTTCTATAACCATGCCATTTTGAAATTGCCATATTACTTGATACATAGCCTCAAAGCCTCCCAATGACCATGAAAGATTATTTCATCATTCTCAGTGCAATATCCAAACCCACGGAAAGACAACAAAGACAATAAAGTACTTTTTTTTCATGAAATTTCATCTACAGTTTCTTCTCTGCTGCTAAAATGCTACTTATTGTGTTTTTCAGCCAACTCCTTATTTCTAATGCACCTGGGCAACTTTTAACTTATTTTTGATCAGGAAACTAATTTGAAGGCATGAAACATCCCCACTCTACCCTTATTACTAATAAAAATTGGGACATTTAAATGCCTTGACCAGACAGGAAGCTTTTTCTTGTCTTTGAAAATCGAAAGCATTTGTTCAACCATTTACTTCCAGTATTTTTTCCTCTGTGGCCAGGCAGCATTTAACTTCATTTCTTTTACTGAAAAAAAACAAAATAAAAATTAAAAAAAAAAAAGGCATGAAACTGCTCATGATTTGCCTTACTTAATACAAAGTGAAAGTTGAAGAGCTTCATCCATGGCTAAAAAAAGCACTGAAAACTTGAGTCAGTTAAATTAGTTGTTATGAATACACTATATGAAGGTAATTTTTTTCTTCTTTCTTAGCTTACAAAGTCAGCGATTTTAATTTTATTTATTTTTACTAATAAATGAGCTTGTTATTCTTGTACGTATACCAAAACAAGCATTTGCTTTGAGGTTGGGGTTTTTTTCTCTATTTTGGGGATTTTTCATTTTGATTTTGTTGTTTTTTTAACATTTACACTTTCTAGCCAAAGTGATTTGAGAAAACTGAAGGTACGCCATGCGCAAATGACTTAAATTCTGAATTGGAGGGGGGTTTTATTTGTTTGTTTACTTTTTTCGTTAAGAAAAAAACTTTAATATAGCATTCAGAAAATTTTAAAATTCACTCTCTAATCTTATTCTGTGCAGAAGGTGATTTTTTTATCAGCACTAGGATGCTTTGCAGTGCACTATAGGGAATGAAATTAAGATTCAGGGTCTATCTCAGCAAGGACAGAATGAAAAAGGGACTGTCTTAATTGTATTTGTTGACTGGTTTCAGTAAACGATTCATTAATATTTATTAAAAAATCAAAAATATGTAGATCCAACTGTACAAGATCAATTTTATGTTATTGCATGCAAGAAATTACTCCAGAATTGAAACGCATATATTCAGCACTATGCTTGATTCAGAAGTCCTAATAAATGAAAGTAATATAAATTAGATGTTAGCCTTTCTCTGTTTAAATATAGAGTAATGTCAATAATAATTCTTAATGCCATCTTTTATGCATTATCCTTCCTTTACTTTTAATTTTTAACCTTAGGTGTTCTTCAGTCATTGTCAAATGGAAAGAAAACTGCTAATTTGGAAAGGCTGAAATTCACCCTACGGCACAGGCTAATGCCTTATTTATATACCACTTAAACCTTATTTTGAAGGTTTAAGTAGGATTCAAGGGATGAAGTGGCCTGTACCATATCTCTGCATAGAAACGAATTTCCCCTTAGCAAAAGTTCAGCTGTTGCAAAAGATCTTGAGTATTCTGTGAATTGAGAAATAAATCCACTCAGAGCTCGCATACAGAGCCATGTTAACTGTTTTATTTCTGAGGTAAACACCACATTTCTTTCATTATTAATATATTTTAGCAGAAGTAGTTATGCTTACCACTCCCTGATATTTTTTTTTTTATTTTATTTTTTTGTAAAAGTGAGGCTGCAGAATTAATCAGTCCCATCTGCATGCACAAAAGACATGACACACGGAACAAAAAACGTCTGAAACAAAACTATGCTTCCTTTCACAAGCAATAGGGGAAATTAATGTCATCACTAAGCTGAAGACATAAAGAGATTCAAAATTAAAAATCCTTTGAAAGCTTCCAACAAGATTCCTATAATCAGCTGGAAGATAAGTAATGATCAAAGCCCTTTAAAATAATATTGCTCACCCCATTAGAACTGCTTAAATGTACCCTACCATTCCTCATAAATTATATAAGATTACTGCAGAAACTATGCCATTGTTTCAGTAAGAAGCCCAGATGTTTTAAGGGTTGACTTCACAACTCACATAAGGTTAAAAGCCAAGACTAAAAAAGAAACCAAACAAAAACATAACACACACCCCCCCCCAACCCGCTGCAGTTATAATCCTTAATTATCGCTAATGTAACACTTCATAGGTGCTCAATTGCTCTGACAAATTGCCTTATACTGAAGTTGAGTCATGGAAGGGGAAAGAAAGCGAATGCCTTTCCCAATGGAGTGATATTAGGATTTTGGTTGGTTTAGGCTTTTTTCTCTTAAGCAAAGATGGTATAAACCTATTGTTTCTTTGTTTCTCCTGAAGAATCTCTCTTCTTTTGTTGAATGTCATTTTGCCTACACTGTGGTTGGTGAAAAGAGAAAAACACAGTTCCGCATGCTTCATTACCAGCGTTGCCCTGTGAAATAGCTCCAGGGACGTTACACAGAGCAGTGTCAAGTTAGGATCTGAAAACATTTTAAGTAGAAGTCCAGAATGATGTATGTTTGACAGTTCTGCTAAACATTTGAGATTTATTATCTGATGCACCGTGTGCTTTTAATAGCAATATTGTTATTGCTTTTGCTGATAACAATTTGAAGTGGTCACCTTGTCTCCTCCTTTAAACATTCAGAGGTAGCTCATATGGCATTGTTTATCAGCATTACTTGTAGATGGAGGAAGTTTGCAACGTTTCAGAAATTGCTTTGTGCAAGCTGTTACAAAGGGAATGTCAACTTTTAGTATATGCAGTGTGCAAAGTCAATTTGATTGTCACGTTTATTTACTTAGATTTAAAGACACACAAGTGTAGGAACACCTATTCTATGCTTCAGCTATGCTTGTCAATATAACTGCACTGCAAAATTCTGTAAGAATTCAAAACAGCAGCATACTCCTCTCAGATACTCATACCCAAATAAGACAAACACTATCCAAATCAAATCAACACATCTCCATTTTACCAATATCCCACATATGTTGTATATCCTATCCCCATCAATTTTTGTTATTCTGAAATGTTCTTTAATAAGTTTTGAAACAGCAAGCCCTAGTACCATGTTCAAGATTAAATTGTCTTGAAACCTAGGGAAATTCAATCACCTCCACAAAATCACTCCATGACACAGAACTCCAAGAAATCTTTCAAACAAGATTAATCTATGCCAACAAACACCCAACCAAAAATAATAAGGCAACGACTGCAAGTCATGAATGGACTAGACTAGACTAGACTAGACTAGACTAGAATATTTTCAGTTAGAAGGTACCTACAATGGTCATCTAGTCCAACTGCCTGACCATTTCAGGGCTGACCAAAGGTTAAAGTATGTTATTAAGGGCATTTTCCACTGACAGACTTGGGGCAACGATGACCTCTCTAGGAAGCCTGTTCCAGTGTTTGACCAGCCAGTAAAGAAATGCTTCCTTATGTCCAGTCTGAACCTCCCCTGGTGCAGCTTTGAACCAGTCCCATGTGTCCCATCACTGGGTACCAGGGAGAAGAGATCAGCACCCACCTCTCCACGTCCCCTCCTCAGGAAGCTCTCGAGAGCAACGAGGTCACCCCTCAGCCTTCTTTTCTCCAAACTAGACAAGCCCAAGTTCCTTAGCTGCTCCTCGTAGGATATTCCTTCCAGTCCTTTCACCAGCTTTGTTACCTCCCCTGGATGCATTAAAGGACCTTCACATCCTTCTTAAATTGTGGGGCCCAGAACTGCACACAGTACTGCTGGTGAGGCCTCACCAACACTGAATACAGCGGGATAATCCCCTCTTTTGACTGGCTGGTTGTGATGCACCCCAGGATGGGGTTTGCCCTCCTGGCTGCCAGGGCACATGGCTGACATATTGACCCTCCTGTTGACCAGGACCCCCAGATCCCTTTCTGCAGGGCAGCTCGCCAGCCACTCCTCTCCCAGTTCATGCTTGTGCCTGGCATTACTCCATCCTAGGTGCAGAATCCAGCACTTGGACTGGTTAAATTTCATGCCACTAATGAATACCCAATGCTTCAGTCTATCTAGATCCCTCTACAAGGCCTCTTGTCCCCAAAAGCACCTGCCAGTTGGTATCATCAGCAAACTTGGTAATGGTGCATTCAACTCCTGCATCGAGATCATTGATAAATTTGTTGAACAGAACCAGCCCTGGAATTGAGCCCCGAGGAACACCGCTGGTGACCGGTTGCCAGCCAGATGCAGCCCCATTCTCTACAACCCAACACAAAATTGTTGCATGTTAATAATGAGACTGTCGTTTCTTCATCAAGAACGTTACCATAGATTTTTCAGCATTGACTCCAAGCTTGTTGTGGTGGGTTGACCCTGGCTGAATGCCAAGTACCCACCAAAGCCGTTCTATCACTCCCCCCTCCTCAGCTGG
>JAOBAS010000008.1:1511675-1525541 GCA_025311575.1 Elanoides forficatus | reverse complement strand
GCTGGTATTGGCTCTGTCGAACACAGGGGAAGCTTCCAGCAGCTTCTTTAAAGAAGCCACCCCTGTAACCCTCCCCCCCACTACCAAAACCTTGCCATGCAAAGCCAATACACTTGTAAAATGCTAGTCATTGATAGTGCACATAGTGCACTATCAAATCTCAAACAGAAAGAAGTCAGGTACCAATAGCAAGGGTTTGCTTTCATATGAGAGTGTACTTGCTGGGATCTCTTTGGGAAATAATTCTGGGTGAATAAAAGCAGTCCTATTTACATTTTCTAATTATCTGGAACAAATATAGGGATAATAACAAAAAACCTGGTCATGATTCATTTCAAAGAGAAGATAATCAACCAAGTGTAGACAAGAGCAGTGTCTGCCAAAGCAGGACAAAACACCAGTTGAGAAAGGAAGTCAGATTGTCTCATTGCAGCTTCTTGCACAATCTTTACCAGAAATGGGTGACTAGATTTGAGGCACCCTACCATGTTAAAGAGAGAACTTTCCAAGCAGAAAATACACAAGTTTCCTTTGAAGAAACTAGTTAATAGCTAAATTAAAAATGAAAGTCTTTGTCAAGAAAGGAGTCAGTATTTTCTTAGCAGTTCCAAAACCCAGGAAGAACAAGGAGAGAAACCTGAAAATATGGAACAGAATTTTCTCAAAATAATCAGTTTTCAGTGCTAATTTTAAAATAAGTAGTTCTTCTCCTGACTCAAAAGGTACAGATTTTTAATTCCTGGTTTCTAAATTTTAAAAGGAGGAAAAAAGTCCAAACCACAGCTGCTTGACCAACTTCACTAAATAATCAATTACACAAGAGCAGATGTGATCTGTAGGGGATGCCAGCACGGCAATTGCTTAAAGCTTTACACTACAGAAAGTCCCAGTAGACCAAGTAAGGTAGTTGGGAAGTCATTTGCAAGGATGAGGGGGAAGCAGCCTGTGACTTAACCTCTCCATTGAGCATTTGTTTAAGAATAATAATAACAACCTTCAACATTTCTCCTCTTAAACTGCAAAAGACACGTGATATAAATATATATATATATATAAATATATTTGCTGAAATATGAGAATACTCCGAGCTTTATTTAGCCAGAGTAAATCTACGGTGGCCTTCTGACTTTAATGGGTATAGACCATGTGCAAATTTGGCTACTGAATGGGATTTCACACTTTCTGTTTGGGGCTTTTTTAGGCATTTAGCATTGGCACAAGTCAGAGGATCTGTAGTTAGGATCTGATAGTCGACAGGTTAAAAAAAAAGTGTCTCCAGAGAATGGTCAAGAATATTGCAGTCAAGAAGCACAAAATTTAGCACAGTGAATAATTTTCCTTTTCCCATATTTCCAAAAGTGTCATTTGTCCATTTGTCCATTTTTCCTAATATATCATTTTAATATGTATATTCACAAAACTGAAATCCTATTAGTGCTGCCCAAGAAAGTTTCACTTTAAAGAGAGAGATGTATAAAGCACTCATATCTATCCAAAACTATACCTCTGCTGAAAGTTTTAAATCCAAATGATTTCTTGTGTTCAGTCTATAGTTAAATGTCATGGGTAACAATTCAAATATTCAACAAAGGAATGATTTCATTGGCAAACAAAATTCCATAAAGTTACTAATGACATGAATGGTTGTGAAAAAAGAAATAGATAATACATTCTAAACCAGAGCTGAAGACCGTTAAATTTCAGTCCAGAAATTTGGAATTTTTTATGCAGATGGCACTAAAGTTTTGCTCAGAATCTGGCAATGATACACGTTTGTGAGGTTTAGTTTCTTAACCCATTTCCTTAATCCTTCTAAATCAAGCAACAGAAAAATCTTTTAGGTGTCATATTTCTTACTGAACAGTAATTGAAATAGACCTATGACTAGAGCTTTATTAGCTGAAAGGATTAGCTGAAAAAGTTTGAATTTGCATGAATCACAGATTCTAGATTCTAGTATGTCAAATTATACTTCAAAGTGTAATTCAGTCACCTTAGATTCACTCGTCTTTGTAGAGATTTTTATAGAAGTAACTAATTGTAAGACATTAATAGTTTACAGTTAGTGCTGTATTTACTCCAGTTCAAAAGTTTTGATGTTTAAAGACATAGTATTGAAAAGTGTCACAGATGTATATTTGTCTGTGAGTTACAGTAATAGCTGAAGTAGAAAATTAAAACAACCTTCAAGCTCTCTTGTAAGTGGTAATTGTGTTAAACTTCTAATGAATTGTGCTTAGGTGTTCTGCTTCTTGCATGAGGACTGAAATCAGTAATAATCCTCAAAGTTATATTTCCTGCTAAAATTATTTAATTAAGCCATGTATCCAATGGCATAGCAGTTAAAATGACTCAGCATGGAGACACATCTAAATGAAGGACATGAACTATCAATATGACAAAGGATCATGAATAAAAAATGGTGTGGGTTTCTTTTTTGTTTGGATGTTTCTTGTTTGGTTGGTTTTGGTTTTTTTGTTAAAAGTAGAAACAAAACAGTCCCTCAAGAAAAATCAAATCTAGAATTCGGTCTGAAGGAAAAGTTCTTGCATATGTTCTGGACATGAAATGCAGAAGCTAGCTGCGAGATTGTAACGCTCTTCAGAGGTGACATTGTCCAGAGGATCTATGGGACAATCTTCCCCCACGGAAATAAATGAGAGGCTTGTAGTGGACTTCAGTGAAATCTGAATCTTGTTATGAACAATCACACACTTCACTGAATTCACCTTTCGTGGGAAAGTATGACTAAGATATTTTAGTAAGATATTACATATGCTTTCTAAAACTTTTCACACAGCGTCAAACATATTTTCCCCTTGCCCTGTCCCGATCTTGATCCCACACAGGGTAAAGGCACTCAAATCATATTGGTGTATTGCAATAACAATTTTAAATGTTTTTTTCAAGTATGTTGTGAAGTAATTAGAAAGATTCTCAGGGTAGTTCATTACCGCTCTGTCTTGTTAGGCCAGCTTCCACAACCACCTAGATCAAGCAGACTGTGGCCCAGATCTCATGCATCTCTCTATTTTTTGGTAGGTTTTTTTTTTTACAAGCGCAAGTAACATCTGTCCTTTTCAGTCTCTTCACAGCATCCAACCACTCTGACAGATGTTTCCAAAACCATACTGTCTGCTAACATTTAAAGGAATACAGTATTTGCATAAACACTGGGAATTCCAATCTTAGTACTTTCCATACTGTTTTAATTTTTTAAAATCAACATTTTTTGTTCTATACCCATCATTTTGTTTTACTCCTCATAAAGCAGACATTGTGTGCACACATCTGTTAAATCTGGGCTGCATTTATTACAGTTCTGCTCTTCCAAAAACAGGAAGGATTAATTACCACAGACTGGCTCTAGAAGCACCCCCGTGTTTCTTAACACACAAAATTAATTCAGAGTTGACAAAACTCTTTCAGACACAACCTGCTTCCTGCTGATGGCGCTTTATTAGCATATTCTTCCCAGAAAAAAAATGCCTCATAGACCCTTTTTACCTCTCCTCGGAGTTCAATTTGTAAAGCACTGAGTGACAGGCAGCAAAATGGCTTGAATATATCTACGGCAAGTTGCCAAATCCTCCCGATAGAAGCACTTTGGAGCCTTTGTTCTGAGTACATTAAAGTCACAGAAGGTCCATGTACTGTAGACAGTACAGGGCAGGCAGGATGTTCGCAGTAAGACAAAACAGCAGGTGATAAATGACATTAAATAACAGTGAGAATTTACCACAGACTAAATTAACTACTGGAGTGAAATGTTCTCAGCTCTAAGGCTATATTAACAGTGAATTTATAATCAGGTGATTATAATTCTTTTTAGTGTTCAAGGAAGTCTATATGTAAAAATGATCAAGACAGCTCTATTTAACTCCAGAGACAAGCTGCTGGAATGGATTCTAAAAACGATAGAGAATAACTCTTCTTTCCAGCCTTATTGAGTAATTTATACAGTAAGTACTTAGAAGTGAATTTGATTGTTGGATACCTGACATGCTCTGTTTCATGAAAAATTAGAGCCACAGTGAGTTGCTTCTAGCTGATCAAACTCTTGAAAAGAGGCTTCTGTCATTTCAGTTTAAGAAACTTGCAAACGAAAATTTACTAGCTCTCAGGTGAGGGGGAAAAAAGTGAATCACTGTCATCTATATAAATTCTTACTGAGTTTTACATTTTGTAAGAAGAATAATATTATAACTTAATTGAGTAACCATATCACCAATTAACATTACTGCACAATCTCTTGATACCGTCTCAATATG
Organism: Elanoides forficatus; assembly: GCA_025311575.1. Taxonomy (NCBI): domain Eukaryota; kingdom Metazoa; phylum Chordata; class Aves; order Accipitriformes; family Accipitridae; genus Elanoides; species Elanoides forficatus. The sequence continues at coordinate 1,521,270 of JAOBAS010000008.1, read as the reverse complement.
TGATTTTTATATTAGAAAATAAATGTTTATTTATTATAAATAAAAATCAGAATCCCAAGATTCCCTTTCTAAATTTAATTAATATGTTACCGTTCATTTGTATAGTGCTCTTTTCTCTACATGGAAACACAATTTTTCAAGACTATTTTCCCTGTTTTGTTTGCCTAGAGTTAACACAGCTTCTCTAGAATATCTGGCAGAATCTGCACTTTTTATTCTAGGAAAAGAGCACAAACAACTAAAGATAGTAAAACAACCCAAGCAACCAGTGAAGATCAAAATCAATAAAGAAAAACAAGATAAATGCAAGAGGCAAAGAAACACTGGGAAAGAAGTATTTTGAAGAACGGCCTAAATACTGTGTTCTGAGACTTGGTGTTCTTTCCACTTAAAATTCAGATTTTTTGTATAGGATCCCTGTACTGATTGCTGTGGGTGTTTATTAGGATGCACAGGAGAAAGGAACAAATTCATAAAAATAAATATATTTTATGTTAAGCTAGGCTAGTTTAATAAAATTAATTGGACCTAGTGGCATTGCGGGCAGGGATTTAAAACTGGCTGGTGTCACCATGTTCTGTCAGCTGAACGCAAGCCTCGGCGTATCGGTTCCCCTGAGGAATTCATCCAGTCCTGTGAGGAGGAAAGATTGCAGTGGCAAGCGGAAACCCATTCTGCAGAGAGTCAAAGCATTCATTTATTCAAAGGTTATAGTGTACTCCAGCCGCTCGTGATTGCTGAGCTTGGCTGTAGTGCAGACATCACTCTCAAAAGGTAATAGATATTAACTGCACTTTGCGAGTGTATAACTGATGGTTAGTGTCTTTAGCTGATGGCTACTCAGTATATGGTATTCTAACAGTATGATACAAACAGTTTACTCTTCTCACAATGTCCGCTAGTCTTGATAGAACAGAATTAAGAGGCATAAAATAGAAACGTATTGTATTGTGTTCTTATACGTATTAATTCCATACGCTATTTCTGAAAAGCTTCATAAATGTATTTAAAACTTACAACAGACTGCTTTTGAACTGTGTGGAGGGGGAAAAAAAGTATTCTTTCTTAAATCCAGGAGTTTTGAACTGAAGTAACACTATAAAACCAGTTTTGATAACTATACCACCCAGTGGTCACAGTCCACCTGTCATCCTTCAGAGGAAATAACAAAACCCCCTGAGTTCCTATGGTTTCTCCAGTGGTTAGGTAAAGAAACAAACTATTCAAGTTTCTTCAGACTTTTTACTGTCACTACATGATGTCTGTTGGTATTCTGGAAAAAGAAGGTCTTTAAAAAGGGTTATCTCTCTATGCCTGGCCAATCAGGCATAAGGATATTTTTTTAACTATGTTTTTTACTCTTTTCGATGCATACATTTCAAGAGAAAAATACCAATAAGCATTTCATTCCAGGAAAAAAATAAGATACAAGCTACAGCAAAGGTGATGTAGCAAGAATTAGCGAATTCTTCAACACAGACAAATGCCTCCTGTGTACTCACACAAGTTCCCAAGCAGTCCACTGGATCCGGCCACCAAACACATCATAGCGGGTTAGATCATGCTTTTCAGTTTGATGCTTCACTAAAACACAAGATCTTGCCAAATGTTCTCTTTTTTAAAAATACATTCTATATGTCAGATAATATTACACATCTTTTTTTTTTTTAATTAGAACACTTAAAACATAGCAGCCTAAGATTTGTATCCAAGCAGTCATTTAAGCTCATAAAGTTGTATTAAGAGCAATCATTTGAGACCAATGGGAAATTAGAAGCCAAAATGCAAAAAGTACAGCTTGATTGAATATTGTGGCTTCTCTATTTAACCAATCGAAAGATTACCTTGGAGTTCACACAACAGGTCTTCTGGAATTGTCATATTTCTGTTCTAAAAGATTTCTGAATTCTCAGATTTCATCTTACAACATCATGAAAATCACCCGTAATGTCTTCTTTCGGGTGGAGCAGTGTTATCAGTGACCAGCAGGCACAGAGGAAAGCATATTCAGAATAAGGTTTCCTTGGTTCCTCCGTATTCCTGATTTAAAACAGCAACAACAGAATTGTAAGGGGGAGAAAGTCTCTTCCCTTTGTACAGAGGGTAAGCTTGAGACTCCAGGCCCTTTAAAACATTATTGTACAATTACTTTCTATTTTAAAAATATACATGGGATCATCTTGCCCTTTGAGACGGTTGGCAGATAGTTTCCTGTCTTTATTCTATCATCATTTATACCAGGCGCTTCCACAGCTGCTTCAACAAAACAACAACAATAACAAAAGCACGCACAAAGCATGGGAGCTTTCTATCTGCGCCTTAGAATCCAGACTGACTGTAGTCTTGGCTTCTCCATCAAAAGGTCAGGTTACACTACAAGTCTTTCATCAATTGTTCTGTGGAAAGGTCTTTTGTATCTCTGATCTTGATGTTGTTGCTAGGGTGGATATTTTTTTGTGTTTTCTTTTGTTTTGGTTAAGTCCCTATACTTACTACATGGAGATAAATATGCATGTGATGCAGCTCTCACCAGACACAGTTCTGCGCCCTGTGACTCACAGCAAAGCAAAGGTATGTAAATTGGCAACAGCAGTTCCCTGTCTCTTCTCTGAACAGATTGCACCCCAAGACAGGCCCTCTGGCACTCTCTCATTCTGCTGCTGATGCTTGCCATTGTGGAGTTCTCCCTGGCTTGTTCCTTGCTGTTAACACTAGGAAATCTCACAAGTATTCAAAGGGAAAATGTCAAGGGTCGTTCCAGGAAAAAAAAACCAAAAAAAACCCCAAAAAAACCAACCAACCCCCAAAAAACCACAGGGTGTGTTTTTAAGAAACTTCGTATTAGTATTCTTTAGAAGATATACTAAACAGAGAACGAGGAAGCTACTAAAATATATAATCCTTAATTCCATGCTGATTCTTTTTGTTTGAAATGAACCTTTCATAATTGTGAATATGAAAAGAAATCTCAAATATTAGGTGTTGCAGCAGTCTTTAAAAATAGAATCATGAATTTTTGATTGTGGGTGTTGTGCAGTTCCAGTAGTGCCACTGGTTTCTCACAAAATAGTCAGATATCATCCAAAATGCAGGACACAGCTTTCTGCAAGTATTAACCATGTATCTGCAAGCAGACAGCATTAAATTTATCACATATTATTTTCAACGGACTGCCCAGATTACTAAAGAGTTGAAAACATCTCATTTAAAACTCTTTTGGGAACATTAATTATGTTTTTTATAGTTACAATCTGCCAATTTTCCCCTGAATATATAACAGCTAATTTAAATTTGCTACAGACTTTAGATAGCTGTGCCTCCAAAGTAATGCATGTTCCACAGCTCTAATATGCAACAGTGGGCAAATATATAGACCATGTAGAGTGTACTTCTGCCGCCCGTGTCTCACAATGGTGCATGTTTGGGAATTTGAAAACTAATTTTGCTTGGCTCAGAACTCAATGTGTGCTACAGTACTTTCAATCTCTGATGTTAAAAGCCTGACAAATGCTGTGTTTGATGACTCTGCACTACTTGCAACATGTTTAGTACACAAGGAAAGGATTTTACATTAGAATTTTTTTCAACATAAAAGCAATTTTGGATCACAAAAAAAGAAGCCAAGTATTAAACCCTTTTGTCATTTAGTATCTGGAAGCCTGCAGTCATAAGTCTGACTTTGTTTCAGAGAACGGTAATCAGAGACTGCGTGCATCTGTACGATTTTTCCTACTTTACGCTTCCACACATTTTCTTCATGTACACCTAGTTAAGCCTAACTGCCATAGTCAAGTGCTGCTAAAATTGATCCTGACTCTTTTATCAGTTCCAGTCAAAACCATTGCAAGCAATAGGCAATTTCTAACTCCTTCGTAACTCAGGGTCTCAGAAGAGGTCAGTGATTTTTGGCCCAAACTTACTCCTGCTGGAGCAGTTGTGAGACAGGTGTAGACATTTAAAATCATGTTTCTTTCCTGGTAAGAAAAGCACAGGAGTAAGCTGACCTCAGTGGAAGAAACAAATTCTTTGTGTGGGGGGAAAGAAGTGGAACCACTGAAGCATCAAAAAGTGACATTGTGCTGAGCACAGGCTATTTGTCTTGCTAAATACACAGGCCAAGTCATACAATCTTTGTTCACTTAAAACTACCACTGATTCCAAAAGAAACTGACTACATAATTTCCCTCACTATGAATAATTCTACTAAATGAATATATTTAATGCACATGAATATTTATCACTTCTAGCTTATGAAGTATTTCTAGTACTGAAATCACTGTGAGAGTAAAACAATATTCTGCATTTAAAACATCTTTCTACTATCTCTCTGTCTGTCTGCTGTTGAAGAAATTCTACAATAATTTCAGTGAGCTTGACACGAACATCTGCAGTGGAGTACAGATATCAGAAGAAAACAAATGGCATCGGACTGCTTACACTTTTCTACCAACATTAATAAAGTCAGTGTTTCTCATCTTGTCCCTGTCCCAGTAAACTAACAATGTTGAACATAATTGCAGTACTTGCATTAAATACAACAACGGGACATTTTATCTCTCATCATCTAGTTCAAAATTTACCAAAATACTTGTTCAAGTTATTGCTTTATCAAAGACATACAAATTATGGGATTTTTTGCAACAACTGTCCCACAGAAATTTGTTTGAGATTTGGGAGCAAAAGAAAAGGATCATATTTTGTTACCTATCTATTTCAAGGGAGTGCACAATATTTTTTCTAGTATATTTTAAAAAAAATAAAATCCTCAAAAAATAAATTACAACTTTACTTTTTTTCTCTACTAAGAGCAGTTTTATATTTATTTACATTTTTTATTCATGTGTGGGTGTGCAAATACATTAAATATCTACACAGTTTCTATGCCGTATGGAAGAGTGTACAGTATTTAAACTTTACCATAAGGCTGGAGGTTTGTAATGAAGTATAGTTAACATTTGAAAGGTTCAGACTGTCTAATAGAGCTGCTGGAAAGGACAAGAGACATAGGGTTGTTTATTTTTTACTTCCTGTAATAAAAAAAAAAAAGAGCTTACCAAGCTGTGTTTAATTTTACTGAAGTGATCCAGGAAGCAGGGGTAGATCCAGCCACAATGTTGACAGAGAAAAAGGATCTGTGTTTTGGTACAACTTTTTAACTCAGCCCATGACATAGTGTACTACAGGAGGTCTTGCAAAAATATACCATTTCTGCCTTCCAGTAAATCGTGCTGGAAATGCCTGGACTGGTTACACCGTACTCCATCTTTGTTTAGGGTAGCCAAAAGTCTTGTTCCATGAAGGCAATGGCAAAGGCATTATCCAAACGGACAACAAATGTTACAGGTACCAAAATCCTGTTGAGCTGAGGTCAGTAATACTACAGAGTTCTAGGTGATGCTGGAAATGGTATAAAACAAGTAAACCAGAGTGTTGTGACTTTGTGACTCAATAGTATTTCTAAACAGCCACCTAGCATCTTTCCTTTGATGTTTACTGGAAGGTTTTGAGTTTTCACTTGAATGCCCTCTTTGAATAAACCCAAATTTGAAATAAATAATGAACTCAAATGTATTTTCTTGTTCCTTTTCAAAAGACTGCCAAGTTTTATACTTCTTGTGGGTTTCAGCCACAACCCTCAAAATGGCCTAGGATCTTAATGAAAACTAAATCCATTTCTTTACAAGACTGGAATGTATTTTGAATTTTAACTTTTAGAATTTTAACATAAAATATTATTTGGCTTTTCCTTCATTCTTGTTGTATCTTCTTCTCCAATTGCAAAACAGTTTCACAGCTAACATCATGAAAATTGGAGGGTTCAAAGCTTTAGACAGAAAAGCCAATGCACCTACAAAATTATGAAATATATATCTCTGTACCTCACTGCATTTTCCTGTTGCAACAAAAGCATTGTTTATTCCTACAATACATGTTCTTCTGATTTGCTGTTTGAGTTAAGATTAGGCAAAATAGATTATTTTCCAGAGTGAAAAGATAGTAAGAGAAACTAACATCAAAACCTCTTGTCTAGAAGCACAAGCGTTAATACTCTTACTTTATAGCTAAAGATTAGTGCACACACACACTAGTTATGTCATATTTTCCAAATAAATATTACAAGTCTTGAATGTTTCTGAGATTCACCCCAAATCTTAAGATTCATTACATCTAACAGTCTAAAATCTTCTGAATTCCTTCCCTGCCTGAGAGTAAATTATCTCAGTTATTCAAAGATTGGCTGAACTGTCATCTGGAAATATATCATACTGTCTGTTAACTACAAAAAACTAGATAACTGATTTTTTTATTCTTTAGGTTAAGTGAACATGACTGTTTATAAATGGCATTTGTTTGTACCATGATTGAGCTATTACCTGAGAATAATAAAAGCTTTCTTTTCCTGGAAAATTTGGGAAATACCATAAGGAAATTTAGATGAAAATCTTTTAGAAAGCTAAAGTTAGGGGAAATTAATCCTGTCTGAACTGCAAACCTAAAGCACCACAGAATATAGCCCAACTGTGCATATTGCAATTCCATTACCTGAAATCCAGTTGTTTTTTCATGTCTCAAAAGTAGAAACTGGCCTCATAACAAGAAGTACTGAAACTTTAAAATGGTTGAGATGATTGGGAAATTTGCTAAAGTGCATAAGCAGACCCTTTGTGTAAATGCTACACTACAGAATCCTAGGTATGACCTAGGAACCTAGGAAGGACAAAGTCGGTCTTCAGACAGTTGGCTTGGTCAGAGCTGCAGCAACGCTGTTCAGCACAGTGTCTGCTGGTCCTGATTATGGCCATTCCCCTCCTATCAGCAACATTTCCTTCTCTTTCCTGTCAGATCTCAGGTGACAACCATTTCATATGCTACTCTACAGAATGCTCTTCTACTCTCCTGTGGGTTTGCATATTCCCACGACTCTCCCCAACATATCTCTCAATCTGGAGTTGCTGTAATTTACACTGCTGAATAGAAAAATGGAATGGAAGAAACAGAAAAAGTGGTGGAAAATAAGGTACAACCATCCAAGATATGTTTCTTAAATTACACTGTCTTGTTCCCTGTTCCTTCTTTTTACCAGTCATGTCAACCTTCAATTCCATTTATCTCAGTGGTGCCTCCAGGTCTTTCCTTTCAGTATTTTTTTCTTGACAATATACCCTAAACTCTTGTCAGGAAGCTAATGGCTTCTTCTTATTTAAATTCCTCAGGTTGCAGGACAACGCAAGTCCTTGATTAGCTGTGAGAAGGGACAGATCCATATGTCATTAAATTAATACATAGGTTTCTCCCAAATTATTTCCAATGAGCTTTTTGTAATTAATATTTTACACTAATTTCTTATTTTTTTATGCATGTAATAAAAAAGGAAACAACCTCAAGCGAAAGAGTAGGATGTATGTATATCTCAGATGATAATTTACATAATCATATTGCTTTAAATCATAAGCTTCTCTTTCATTCCCTGCTGTTCATTATATCTATTATTTTGACATCAGGTAGAAATGTTTGAAAAATGTGTCCATTCTTCTATGAAAAAATGTAAATTTTTTTCTGATTATGATATATGGTAAAGTTTAAAACTCAATTTGGGTAAAATTTTCAATGCTAGGATTCACACAAAGGTAAAGTTCTTTATTTTTGCAGAGGAAAATTTTTGAGACCTGTGAAATATTAAGGAATACGGATAATTAAAATTTTTTTACACATACAACAAGTTGAAAGCATCGTTAAAAGAAGTGAGAAAGAAGATTATTTTTATATATATATATATAAAAATATATAAACCCCTTCTCTTCAGTCTTTAAGAAGTTGTACATATGTAGGCAATCTTGTAAGCCTAGCCTATTTCTGGTGAATTCATTACAGTATAGCACTGTACTTTCATAACAGAAACTTACATTTGACAATCAGAATCCTATTTCTGTGGAGTGTTAAGTTCAGTGTCAGCTGAAATGTTCGAATGGACTACCTGACTGGTTCCTAAATATTGTTCCAGCACTTCTCTTAAATTTTTGTATATTCTTACATCTATTTTCTCACAAGTGGTTTTAGAAAGAAAAGTATCAGTTTATCTCACCTACGTAAAACATCTGTCTCAAATTAATACTGACAAAATTAATAAAGCCCCATAGGAAACACTAAGATATATGAACAAGCTTTCTGCAGGAATTGATCCGCTAATCAAAAAATCAGGATCAGGTTCAAGAACATTACACGCACTTGAGGGAAAATCCAACCACATTCTCCACCTGGGCAGTGGGCCTGCTCTGAGGTGCAATCACTGTCGTTCTGCAGCCCTGTTCAAAAGGGGCTGAGGAAACCAAAGGTGACCAACAGCTGGCACAGAGCTCACTTTTGTGGCGTTGAGTGCTTGCCTACGCGCAAGAGGGGCCGGAGCAGGGCCCTGGGTATTGCGACTCCGTGCAGTGCTTTATTCCTGTCCCTCTGCTGGGGGGGGTGGGAGCATACACCCTCACTGCGGACTAGACTTCCCACTTCCCACTTGACTTTTTCCATTACAGAGGGCCAAGCACTGAAAGTCTGTATCCAGATCAAAATAGAAATGTATTCAAAAGATTTCTCTGTTTTATCAATGTATGCTTTGTACTCCTCAATCAGAAGTCTACTTTGTGATAACAATAAAAATGACAGTGAAGTTACTAAGAAACACATTTCTGCTGCTACAGAAATCTCTCTTCTGTTTATATTGTAATTCATTCACCTGTGTCTCCCTTCCTCTCTGAATCATTTGTTCTTTGATAGGTATTTATCCAAAGGAGCTATGCTTAAGACTGAGCCTGTGATATAGAATCATAGAATCATTTAAGTTGGAAAAGACCTTTAAGAGCATTGAGTCCAACCATTAACCTAGCACTACCAAATCCACCACTAGACCATGTCCCTAAGCACCACATCTACATGTCTTGTAAATACCTCCGGGGATGGTGACTCAACCACTTCCCTGGGCAGCTTCTTCCAGTGCTTGAAATGACAACCCTTCAGGGAAGAAGTTTTTCCTAATATCTAATCTAAACCTCCCCTGGCGCAACCTGAGGCCATCTCCTTTTATCCTATCACTTTCTCCTGGGGAAAAGGGACGCACCCCCACCTCAATACAACCTCCTTTCAGGTAGTTGTAGAGAGCAATAAGGTCTCCCCTCAGCCTCCCCTTCTCTAGGCTAAACAACCCCAGTTTCCTCAGTTGTTCCTCATAAGACTTGTGCTCTAGACCCTTCATCAGCTTTGTTGCTCTTCTCTGGACGCGCTCCAGCACCTCCATGTCTTTCCTGTTGTTGTGGTTTAACCCCAGCCAGCAACTAAGCACCACGCAGCCGTTCACTCACTTCCCCCGCACCCAGTGGGATGGGGGAGAAAATCAGGAAAAGAAGTAAAACTCGTGGGTTGGGATAAGAACGGTTTAATAGAACAGAAAAGAAGAAACTAATAATGATGATAACACTAATAAAATTATAACAGTAATAATAAAAGGATTGGAATATACAAATGATGCACAGTGCAATTGCTCACCACCTGCTGATCGACGCTTAGTTAATCCCTGAGCAGCGATCCCCCCACCCCCACCCCCACC
>JAOBAS010000008.1:1499866-1511575 GCA_025311575.1 Elanoides forficatus | reverse complement strand
CCAAGCCTGTAGCGCTGCCTGGGCTTGTTGTGACCCAAGTGCAGGACCCGGCACTTGGCCTTGTTGAACTTCATACACTTGGCCTCGGCCCATCCATCCAGCCTGTCCAGATCCCTCTGCAGAGCCTCCCTACCCTCAAGCAGATCAACCCTCCTGCCCAACTTGGTGTCATCTGCAAACTTGCTGAGGGTGCACTCGATCCTCTTGTCCAGATCATGGATAAAGAAGTTAAACAGAACTGGCCCCAGCACTGAGCCCTGGGGAACACCACTTGTGACTGGCTGCGAACTGGATCTAACTCCATTCACCACAACCCTTTGGGCCCGGCCATCCAGCCAGTTTTTTACCCAGCAAAGAGTATGTACATGTTTTACCCAGTGAAGAGCACATTTATTTGAGTTAGGAACAGGCCTATGACTGAACATGACCCAACTGAAGTCCAGCAGTCCCAAAACTAAGGATTTGCTTGACATTTTGCAGAACATTCATACCACTTATGTTAGGTGTCAAAGTTACATCAGTTCTTGTCAACAGAGAGAAAAAGTTGCTTGTAGAAGGCAAGTTCAGGCAAGAGGTAAATACAGATGTTCTCAATCAACTGTCATGAAAACATCTTCCCCTCCACAAGCTAGATAGAGAGCCCAGAAAAACGTAGTTTAGTAGTAAGAAATATTTCAAAAATTGTACAATGCTAGTAGTCTCTTGAATTGCCTCAGTTATAAGTCCTGTGTTTTTCCCATGCTAACCCAAAATTTGTCAAGACATACAATTTATAGACAGATATTTCAAAATGTTTCCAGGACAAAATTCAATACCATGTGGATCTGAGCTGCTGTGTGAAGCACCTCTTATTCAGCATTTCAACAACATAAATGTGAAGGTGAGAAGGCTCAGCTGAAAAAAAACCCATGTATGGAAAGGAAGAAAATTCAGGTCCTGATTTCTGAGTAAAATTAAGGTCTTCCTCTTGTTAGTCATCAGATACAACAGCACTGAAAAAGTATCAGGAAAGTTCTCTCATGACAGCAGTCCTCCAATGGTAAAAAGAAAACAGTGCAGGGCCTTGGAACACTAAAAGAGTTGACACTTCAAGGAATAGGAAAAAGGGTAGTCCTAATCTCCTCTTGAAAAGGAGATCAATTCTTTTCCTCTTGAGGGAAAGGATCAGGAACCCATTCTATTTTTTATTCCCTATCCATACTTTTGTCTTTCCTTGACAGATAACACCTATTGCTGCCCATACCAACACTGCCACTGTACTCTCCAAGGCACTGTTCATCACCCTTTTCCTTTCAGCAGACTAACCACCTGACACAGTTTCTGATCACTTACAGATATGTTTTTTTCCATCAGATTTATAAGTATTAAAAAAAAAAAATTCTTATTCATTCAACAACAATTCAATGTATTTCAAAAGTAAAAACATTAATTGAAAAAAACCCAAACCTGAGAATTCTTTTGATTAATAATTAATTCAATCCCTAACATGTTTTTTTCATAATAATCATTGAGGGATGTAAATAAAGGACTACTTTTGCTGGTTTTGTGTACTTCAAACACAATAAATATGAAAGAAGAAGTGGGCTTTTTTTAGTTGAAATAGAACTGTACATTTCTTAGATGAGAATCAGTACAGTCTTAAAAGAGCCCAAAGTACTATCTATTTCCAGGTTGGTTTTTTTCTTACAAGCAGGAATATGTATGAAGATAAAGAGAGAAGGAGGGAGAGAGAGGGGGGGAAGGAAGTGGAAAAGAAGGAGAGGAAGAGTACAAGCATGCGCTCATTATCATACATAATAAATGTACATAGAAAGTTAAAGAGTGTTTGGGGGAAAAGTAGGTATTTGTTTCATTCAGACACATACCAAAAAAAGAGTTCTATCAGTTTCTTTGATATTTTAACAGTGGACTTCATTTCATTCAGAACACCTGTGTATATATATACTTCTACCTAAAGATATCCTTTGTAATTTTGGTCCTGTTGCTTCTTTTCCTTTTTTTTCTTTGTGGAAACAAATGCAACAATGCAACAAGATGTCAAATTGAAACATGTTTTTACCAAAACAGGCCATGTGTGCTTACCTCTTAGAGGAGAACCTTAGGAGTGTCCAGTAGCAAAACACGCTTCCAGACCTGTGTACTTTGATAGCGAGCTTGTCAGGAGTTCACTAATATTTCTGGGTTGGGCATGCACTGTCCAAACAATCCACTCTGTTTTCTAAGGGTGTGCTAACATGAAATTAAACATTGTTCATGTTCCCACATTCATTGTCTAGATATTTATGTAGGTATTGCAGCTGATTTACTAGTGATCCTTCAACCTCTAGGCAGACACAGCTCTGGATGCTTAGTAGTGGTGATGTGTGCTTATTTATTGTCAAATGTAGCTCCCATTTATATAGAGGAGAAAAATTTTAAAATAGAAGAAAACTGATTGTTTTAATGATCCTGTTAGGTTCTACCTTCTAATTTTCCCCCTTTACAGTGATTCCTTGTATGTTTGAAACTCTAATTTAATGCCACAGTTGTGTTAACGATTCACAATATTGGGCATTGTGGCGTTTTTTCTACTTTCATGCCCTGATTTGGAGTAATGGAGAGGAATGATATTCCTCTGTTGTGAAAACATTCAGGTATTGAAGTTTGACTCTTTCTTCTGTGATACATTTCCTGTGTTATTCAGAGGATCCACAGAAGGCAGACCTACATTCTGTACAAAATTAGAGGTGGGAAGTATAGTCACCATGGTCGTGCCTTGGTTGATAATCTCAGTCCCCTTTGAAGAGTTTCTGTCATTAAGAAGAGAAGCCATTTGTCCATTGTTCAACTAAAGAACGCTTGGCACAGAGAGTGCTAAAGTAGTGGAATATAAATCAGCCATTTCAGATAAAATAAATTATTAGTAGTAATATTTATGAAGATGATGATGATGATGTTAACAACAAAGTCAAAACTGAAACTGGTATTTTTTCTTAAAATCTCTTTTCTACCAAAATTTATTAGTTTTCTAAAGACATAGATTGAAAACCACATGTATTTTCATGGGGGTTGGGGGGAAGACTAAATTAAAATGTCTGTTTAATTGATACTAAAACTGATTTTAAAATATACAAGAATTTTCAATTTAAATAATTAAAAGATTCTGATTGGTTTTCTATCATCCGTCAGTGTTAGCTGTATGCAGAAGTAAAGAAAAAATTTTACCTATTCCTTAATCTGTAGTTTTACTTCTATGTTTGTCAACTATTTTGTTCAAATTCTTCAATAGTATTTAGATTTTGTGTCATATTCAAGTTGGGGAAAAGAGGTCATAGAAGAGCAAATGCTAAGTGGAACATTTGGCAGAAGGATAGTGTCAAGTTGTTAATGCTTTCCAGATCAGTCATATGATCATAAAAGTCCTACCAGAAACTCATATGTCACAACATACATCTGAAAGAGACTTGGCAAGTCTGTTTTTGCTTCCTTAACCATATCTTTGCTACATTCCTTATAGTCTGCCTCTTTTGTTTAATAAATTCCCTCCTCTTTCATCCACGTAGCATGTAAGAAATATTTGCTGTATTTGCCTTCAGTGAAAATTTAATGGGATGGCAGGGCATAATAAATAATAAACTTCTCTATATCTTAAATTTTATTTGCTTCTCGTGCACAGCCCCTCAAACTGAGTTACTTCCAACATTGCAATGTGATGAATTTCACACTACCACCCATTTTTGAACCAACTCATGGAACTTTGTTGTAGGCAAACCTCAGCTGAGATACTTTTTCTGGTAAATGTGATTAGAATAAATTATACTTTAGTTGCCTACAACTGCAAATGTTTTCTTACAATTTTTCTTAGCACACCAGTCAGTACCATCTTCTCACCACTTTCAGTTTCTTTCTAAACAATTGCCATCTCTCCAGCTGATAAAAAGACCCAGTTTAATTACCACTCTCTCCTTCAGAGCTCATTAGTGTATATTACTGATAGCGATACATAGTGCCAAAGATGCAAGGATGTTATTTTTTTTTAAATGCATTTTTATTCAAAAATATAGCAACAAAACCACAACTACTTCATCTATTTTTGGAGCAATAATATGAATTAAATTGGATGCCCTATCCTTTTTTCTTTACAGATACTTTTTTTTTAAATTTTATTTAAACATTAAAGACCAAACTCTGTGTGGTCTTTAAAAGTTTAAAACCTTCCTACTAAAAGGCTACATCCTGCAATATTAAAAAAATTTACAATGCATCTGTGTACCCTCTGTATATGTTCTCTGCTACTCACAGCAAGTGACAAGAATTTATTTACTTGCTAGACTGACTTCACTTGTGGATCAAAACATGTGAGTCTGTATAGGTATTAGGACACCAGTGTGAAACACATCTATTGAAGCAGTAAAGCCACAGTCTAAATCTCTGTATGTGAGTTAGTTATTCATAGACTCATAGAATCATAGAATGGTTTGGGTTGGAAAGGACCTTAAAGATCATCAAGTCCAACTCCCCTGCCATGGGCAGGGACACCTTCCACTAGACCAGGTTTCTCAAAGCCCCGTCCAACCTGGCCTGGAACACTTCCAGGGATGGGGCAGCCACAACCTCTCTGGGCAACCTGTGCCAGTGCCTCACCACCCTCATTGTGAAGAATTTCTTCCTTATGTCCAATCTAAAACTCAATCTCCTTCAGCTTCAGACCATTGCTCCTTGTCCTGTCACTACATGCCCTTGTAAAAAGTCCCTCCCCAGCTTGTGCTGGAAGGCTGCTCTAAGGTCTCCCCTGAACCTTCTCTTCTCCAGGCTGAACAACCCCAACTCTCTCAGCCTGTCTTCATAGGAGAGATGCTCCAGCCCTCTGATTGTCTTTGTGGCCCTCCTCCAGACCTGCTCCAAGAGGTCCATGTCCTTCTTCTGTTGGAGGCCCCAGAGCTGGATGCAGTACTGCAGGTGGGGTCTCACCAGAGCAGAGTAGAGGGGGAGAATCACCTTCCTCAACCTGCTGGTTACGCTTCTTTTGACGCAGCCCAAGACACAGTTGGCTTTCTGGGCTGCAAACACACGTTGCCGGGTCATGTTGAGCTTCTTGTCAACCAACACCCCCAAATCCTTCTCTGTAGAGCTGGTCTCAATCCACTCATCACTCAGCTTTTATTTGTGCTTGGGATTGCCCTGACCCATGTGCAGGACCTTGCACTTGGCCTTGTTAAACTTCATGAGGTTTGCACAGGCCCACCTTTAAAGCCTGTCAAGGTCCCTCTGGATGGCATCCCTTCTCTCCAGCGTGTCAACCACACCTCACAGCTGGTGTCGACAGCAAACTTACTGAGGATGCACTTGATCCCACTGTCCATGTTGCTGACAAAGATGTTAAACAGCACCGGTCCCAATACTGACCCCTGAGGAACGCCACTTGTCACTGCTCTCCACTTGGACATCAAGCCGTTGACTGCACCTCTTTCAGTGAGACCATCCAGCCAATTCCTTATCCACTGAGTGGTCCATCCATCAAATCCATGCCTCTCCAATTTAGAGACAAGGATGTTGTGTGGGACAGTGTCAAATGCTTTGCACAAGTCCAGGCGCTGTTTTACTCTATGGAAAAGCAAGTCATATTTGGATGTGGTTCATCTAAAATAGGTCAGATGAATTAAGACCTACAAGAGATGTGCAAAGGAGATAATAAATTTTCTAAAATATGTATGTGATAAAGATGATAAATTGAAATGACTTTCTTGGAAGTTGTTTCGGTTTTACCTGTAACTTGTCTTTTCTTTCATTAAACCAGTCAGCTGAGCAGATAAATAGATCTTCCACTTGATAAGTGTGGCAGCATGTGTTCTCTTTCTCACCAACTGGACTAGCACAGTACAGCTAACACAGCTTAAAAACATTGGATTTTGCAGCAGACTGAGACCTACTGCCTGTTTATTCTGGTATCTTGGCCCTGATAATTAAGATTAGTAGATCTTTCAGACCTTTGAGAGAGGGGTGTACAAATCTCTGCAGCAGATTTACCTTGAGTATACATATCACAAGGCAGTTTTACTTTCATTGGCAATATTTAAAGGATACCTTCTTTTCAGAAAAGAGAGTTTTCTCTATCTTCTACTTAGAAGCTCAATTTCAGCATACCATTGACCTCGGTTTCAGCACAGATTTTGACATGTTTTGACCCGATGCTTTCAGGGATGATAAACAGCTTGATTCACAGAGCTCAAGATAACAGCACAGGACAAACGACTTCATGTACCCCATTTTCACAGGTTTTCGTATCAAGCAGTTCAGTTTATATTGAACATCAGTACTACTGGAAGAAAATAAATAAAGCAGGGAGCACATAAAACCACAAAGAATGCTAGTAATATTTCAGTCATTTGTATGCAAGCAACCTGTCAAAATGTCAGTGTATGGTGTCTTCCAAGACCTATAATAAACTCATAGATTTGCAATTTTCTCAGTGCAAAGCTTAGTGCAGATTAATGATATGAAAGCCAATGAAAATCACTTTTTAAGCAGAAAAAAAATAACATTCAAAATGACAACAGAAACAGTAATTACACATTAAATTTTACAGTTGTAGAATAATATTACAAATTGTAAGAGATCTCTTTTTTCTGGTTTACGTAAGGTGGAAAATCTGTACCTCCTAAGCATGTATTTGTTCACAAATCGTGCTCCATGAGACCATTCTTTTTGGCAGCGTCCCAACTAAGTGCACAGATATATGTTCAACAGTGTCAATTTCTTGCTGACAGAAAGAGAAGAGCCACCTGAAGTTGCTCATTGAAGTAAAAACTAATTTTAGGTTCACATTGATGATGTAAAGATGACCAGAAAACTATACTCATTTCTTCTGAATGCTTTAGGGAGAATGAAGAAATCTGAAGCTCTTAGGAGAGCATACAAGGAACAGCAGATAGACTACGTAATATCATTATCTGAGAATCAGAGAGTCACAGAATAGTTGAGGCTAGAAGGGACCTCTGGAGGCCATGTTGTCCTGCTCAAGCAGGGCCACCTAGAGCCAGTTGCCTAGGATCACATCTAGACATTTTTTTTAATATCTCTAAGGATGGACACTCCACAGCTTGTTGTCCATCAGGGATCAGCCAGTAACCTCCAACACGTACTGGTGCATGGAGTTATTCATACACCTTGGGTGCATGAATACATGCGCAGGACTTTGCACTTGCCCTTGTTGAACTTCATGACGTTCCTGTCAGCCCTTTTCTCCAGACTGTCGAGGTCCCTCTGAACAGCAGCATGACCCTCTGGCGTATCTGCCATTCCTCCCAGATTTGTAGCATCAGCAAAAATGCTGAGAGTACACTATGCTCCATCATCCAGATCACTAATAAAGATGTTGAAAATTAAATTTTTCAAAAGAACTTTACTGGCACCTGCCAATTTAAGATACATATATTGATAAACAGACTGACCAGTCCAATATTTGTAATGATTATTTCTGTTGAAACTATATGACTGTACATGCTTGGAGACTATTTCAGCTATGTTTTTCCATCTATTTTTTCATACTACTCATGCCTATATTCCACTTTCAGCTCAGATGTCTGCTTTTCTGCTTAAGTAATATATTTTTGATTTCTCAGTAACACAGAAAAATGAGTCAGAGAAACTTTTATATGCAGTTAGTTTTGTAAAATCAATGTAAATTTTTAGGTATAGCACATTCCCCCCAAACATTATGTTTTTGTTAATAGATTTATTTTACTGACCTTCATTTTAATTGCTTACCACCATAGACTTTACTAAAACTGCACGAGCAACCTTTAAAAATAATAGTGCCAATGTCAATCACCCCAAAACAACACAAAAAAACCTTCTGCAAAATGATCAATTAAGGCCTAAGTACAAATGCAATGCAGCTAGGCAGACTGGCTGAATTTACAGCCTCCAAAGCAAAGTATACAATTAGCTTCAAATGCCAAACTTCACATGCCACTAAAGTGGCTGTACATTAAAAACAACAATAAAAAAATCCTTGTGAATTCTGCATTCATGATGAATAGACTTAAGAATTTTGGTGAACAAAAGCTATTCTACTACACTCATTTGCAAAGGATATAATTAGTTGTTCTTTCAGTTTTCTGGATAAAGATGCCACATATGAAAAATAATAGGCTGTCACTACCCAAAAGGGTTAGAAGTATAATTTTAACAAAGGAATATATTTAGGACAACAACAACAGATTTTAGCTGAATATCTGTAGTGGTTTAGAAGATTTTATGCCAAGAAAGATGTACTTGGAATTCACATGATATGAGGTATTTCTGCCTTGTTTATTTTAGCCCTCTTGTTCTAAAAATGTCTACAATGACACTAGAATTTTGCTACTGTGCTTGCTGCAGTTTTAGGGGCACAAACTTATTACAGCAAAAATTCACCTACAAGTTAAAGAATGTTAGAGACTGCATGCACCACACAAACATACACATCCCAGATACTTCAAAAGTTTACTTGCTGAAATCCATATTGGCATAAAGGAGTTCTAATTCATTCTCTTCTGTGTCTATGTCTGTGACAGACAACGTAACAAATTAGAAGTAGTAAAGTAAGTCTAAAGCAAGAATAAAGATCTATGATTTCTGCCCAGATTTTAATTACAGTTAACATTATTGTCTTGTGGCTTCATATTCAAGATTCCACATTAAAAACATATGATTACAAATCCTCATTAAAAACTATGGAATTGCAAAGCCACCAAAAGGTAACATTTTAATTTCAATTATTTTTGCTTCCATAATTTTGCAGCTATATTCCTCAAGGTAAATATAAACTGAATTCAAATAGATGCTTTCACATATGGTCATGGGTGAGCAGAGATAGTCAGGAATTTGCAAAAATTGACTTTTTTTCTAGTGGAATTTTTGATTTGGTTAAAAAACCAGAAACTTTTCATGGCTTTTGGAAGTAAAACTTTCTGACACCTGCGGTAGTATTTCTATCAATGGTCAAAATAGGGGGCGGGGGAAAAGTCGTGCTTGCCAAGCAGCAAATAGTAGACCCCATTTTCAGATCATTTTTAGACTGTTTTGGACTCAGGATTTAAAGCTCATATTGCTCATATATGAGTCTTCCTATTGCAAGTATTCATCATTAGCTAATAAATTAACTAAGCAAGAGTTGGAAACTGTATCAGCGTGTTTCAAGTGAATGTCCTGAACTATTTGTTATTGTGGAGTTAACCTCTGTATGTTGTATTTCAAAAAATATCCTGTCTTTTCTTAGTGTAGAATAGAAGACACTAGAAATTTCATGGCTCTAAAACTTCATGAATCTGGAGTAAAATATCTTACCTGCCTCTTGCAGATCGCCGTCATTGACTGTACAAGGTCAAAGAAAAATTGTGAATGGCACAAAAGGCCTCCCAAAAGAAGTTTAAAAGTCTTAAATGATATTGTTAGGTCTATAGGGAGGTGGCTAGGTTGCTGACTTACCCCTGGCTTGAGGTCTTGCTGTGGAGCAGGATGTAAGGAGCTGCTGGAGACATACCATGAGAAACTGGTGGTGAACGTGGCACACAACCATGCTGGCAGAGGTTGTTAACAGCATCATGATGAAAAGCTGAATGACATAGGTGGGTAAGGGGGAGTTACTTGAGAAATGGCTTTACAGATAGCTGGGGGTGGGGGTGTGGGGGAGCAGAACTATAACAACTGGTAGTAACTAGTTATCAGTAACAGTTATTGTCAGTAATAACATACAAAGCCAAGATTGCCTAGATAAATGTATTTTGGTATGGATGTAGCAAATCTGGGAAAACATAGTTAGGGACAGGTTATTTATGTGGGAGATAATTTGGACAGAGAAAGGGAGGTATGAGGGCAATGAGAAGGAGCACGAGGAAATAGGACAGGGGATAATAAAGTATGGTGATAACATAATTGGGGCTGTCCGGAGATACCTGCTGCACAGCCCTGTCCTTGATCTTTGTAGCTGAAGCAGGAAAATAAATCAAGCTTCTTATTCTGACCATGCCACATGTGTTGAACCTGTTTCTATAATCAGGAGAAGGGGTAAGAGGAAGTTGGGTGCTTTCTCTGGTTAGCAGGAGGATGCCCAGGACAGAGGGATCAGGAATCCTCATATCACTCTGTCAGTGCCCATTCCAGGCTTGATGTCATCAGCGTCTTCCCAGTCACTTCCTAGCAGACATCCAGATGGACTGCTTCAAGAAGCACAGCAATTCACTCCTCCTGCCCCATTTACAGCCTCTCCTCTGCCTTCACCATGTGAGACAAAAGGAAATGCGCTCTTTTTTTTTTTTTTTTGCGGAGTGACCCATTATCAAGTAGTGTCAGTGGGTGGTTTGCTATTTATCCTAGTGTTCTCAACTGGCATAATTGTTCAAGCTCAATTTTGAAGAGTCCAGACAATGACTGTATTTCATTTTTTTGCTAGTAGCAAGGTACCTTCAGTTTCAGTGCAGGAAGGCTGATTCCACTTATTTTACATCTTCAGCATTTTAAAGAGACAGATTCTCATTTTTCTGATACGTGCATGTACCTGCCTGGATCTCCACAGAACCCTCTCTCCTATTCTGATACCCTTTTTATCTAACCACAACTAAATAGCCATTTAGTGAATTGTTACCAAGACATGACTAGCTATCCAGCAGCTCTGACTGAGAACAGTAATAGTATAATCTCATCATACAAACAGAATAATTCACGTTAAAAAAATCAGACTGTCAGCTATGAAAAAGTGTAATACACTATTTTGTTGACTCACTATATTATCCAGAATGCTCTTATTCTCCAGTTGCTCTACCTCAACAATTAATTTCCCAGCCTCTCTAGTCCCTGTGGATTTATCTGAGCTTTGTCTCATGTGCTTTATGCTGTCCAACCTACTTCCAATTCCCCTCCATACTCTAGCTGTACAACCTATATGACTTCTAGACAGGCAAAAGGCTGTGTGCATACTGACTTGTTAGCTGCACAATGTCAAGCAAAATGGAGAGTAGTAACAGCCTCATTTTCTCTGCTTATTGAGAGAATTTATAAGATTTATTTTCATTTAGTTACACATTGTTTTCCACAAAGATTTTTGGAACTTCATACTTTTGAGACTTCAGACCCTCTGTCAAATTTGATTGAAGTCAACCAGAGTCCACCTATTAAGAGGAAAGGCTATGGGAGACAAAGAAAGATTCCAGAGTAGTTGCATATCTCTTTGTTTTCTTAGAGAAACATGCGAAAAACTGTTCCAAATGTTTGCCTTTTTTCATGACACTCAGTAAATGTGTTGCAATTCATGATCTGCATTGACTGTACCTAAAGGCTCTCAAGTATAGCTGTGAGGAGCACAGTAGAAAACTTCATGGAGACCAGAGGTTCCATATTGTTGGCAGTATAAAGAAACTTCAAAAAAACTGATGTTAAATTTGTAATAAATAAAAGCAGTTCCCTAATTTCACTTTAAGAGTAGATGAAGTGGTTCAAGACACAGGAAATTAAGCCTTGGAAAGGAACATTAGGAACAACAAAGCATCAGAGGACATGAGGGCCCAGTTCTATCGTGCTACCAGTTTGGGGGTTTGAGTTACTAGTCAACACAAGCAAGTGGATGGGTTTCTGTGCTGACTAGGGATGCATGTGTGTTTTGGGTCTGTGTGGCGGGTTTTGGCAGCGGGTGAGGGCCGGCAGGGCCGGCTCCTGTGAGAAGCTGCTGGAAGCTGCCCCGGCTCCAGCCGG
>JAOBAS010000008.1:1475925-1491668 GCA_025311575.1 Elanoides forficatus | reverse complement strand
CCACCAAAACCAAACTGTTTTTTCCAGACTTCTTGAGCTTTTGATTCACTTTCTAAAGCAGTATTCAGTTTCTGTTGAAATACTATTTTAAAATCAGAAATCTGATTGTATGTGCTCAACAACAGCTGAAAAGGATAGGTTATTCCTGTTATAAGTCACTCTAGATACAGTATTCATTAGCCATTAATTCGGTATTTTTTGTGTATTTAATCCCTTGAGAAGAAACCTGTAAAAGAACCAAAATTCTACAGATGCAATGAAACTAACATTGCACTTTTGGTTAAAATATTATGCGTGGATCTGCTGAAGAAGTACTACAAACTGCAGAGAGACCTTATTTTACAGTTATGTGTTTTATTGAGATCTTTGACAAATAAAGAGAGGAATAGCAATGAAAGACTTTTGTAATACAAGGTATCCTTGTTTCACTTGCATACTTCTATGTATGTATGAATTCTAGACACAGAAAGAAATGCGTAAAAATTCAAAATCCATGAAACATATAGTGATTAAGTAATCAAGAAGAACTGTCCAAAACCAAGGGGAAATTCCAATTATCCATATTCCCTTATTAAAGCATCTTTTGAACCTAGTGATGCTAACATTGCTCTAGTAGCATCACTTCCAATACATTCAACAATAATTAAAGCAGAAAATATCATAATATCAAGTCATAACTCACTGCAATGAAATTAGGCGTTTACTAAACAGCTGAGAATCATGAGATCCAGATAAAGGTGTAGAAAGGACAATTTTGAAGTAACTCTGGTATGGATCGTGCAGAACTCTTGGCACGTCAAGCATTTTTCTGCATGGCAATAATTTGTTAAACTGTAATCAGTAAATTTAGATTACTAGATCAGTGCATCATTAGTGGCAAAAGAATGCAGAGATTATTTTTGTCATGGTTCTGCTAAGAAGTTTTCTCTGGTCTTTGGAAAAAAATAGCAAGCATGGAGTTAATCAACACAGTCAATAACTGCAACTCTTTAAAAAACAAAGATCCTGACAACCATCCTCTTCCCCAAAGCCGTAAGTGTAGCTTCTGTAAATAAGAATAACCAACAGCAATTACCAATAATTTACTCCCTAGGATTGTTGGAAAATACTATACAGAAATCTGTCATAAAATCCTCATTGATTGAAATTCCAATGAAAAACACATTGCGGGACAATGTGTACCAGTAAGATTGTAGTAATTCCATTCTGTTGTAACCTTTATACACAGCAGGCCAAATTGTGGTCTCGGTTATGTCCCTGGAACATTAGTGAAGTTAATATGACTTGCATGGGCATATCAAGAAGAAGATTTGGGCCTTGACTAGTCAGAGACACTGTAGTTTGACATATATGAATGAGTTTTGTCTAATCATGCACTTGATACACTTTTCAACCTTTATTCTAATTAAAAAAAAAAAAAAGTATAGCAAAATCCCCAGAGACATACAGTAACAGCCTTTTTTCAGAACAACCTGTCTGAGGGAATAGTGTATTACATTTTCCCCTCTAACAGCAGATTTACTTGAGTTTCTAAACCAAACTAGACACATATACACCCATGGAGAGCCAAAGGGATGGAGGGAGCCAAAGGAATAAAACTTTTTTTTTTTTTTTTTTTCCCCTAATCCCAGAAGATTTATTCCAACTCTCCATGGAAAAAAGTCAAATTGGTTTGGTCTGTTGCCATTGAATATGTAAGTAGCTTTACAATTTTAGGAATGATACAGCCCTTTTTCTCATTTACAGCTCCCTGCATCATAAATAGCTAGCAAATTCTTGGATTGATAGCAATGAAAGATGACTTTTTAAAGATGACATTTCACAAAGAATACACATTCTAATTTTCCTCCAGTCTTGTGGGTGGGGTTTTTTTTGTTGTTGTTGTTGTCGTTGTTTTCTTTTTCTTTTGTCTTTTGTTTTCTTTTTTCCTACAAACCCAGAAAATAATCAATTTCTGTTCTACTACTCTTAGGATATCTGTCTTTGCAGATACTTCTTGTTGCCATTGTAAGCTTGGAATGCCTTCCAGAAAAACTTCAATATTGAAGGAAACTTCAATATCTATGGTAGGAGGAAGAAGAAGAAATATTTTTATTACTACTCATTGTTACCTTCTGAGGTTGTTTACAAATGCATGAACAGATGAGTGGCATCAGCTCCTGAGATCAAGCTATGAAACAAAAGAGCTGCTGAAACAGCAGAAAATGGAAAAGAGATGGACTACTGCTGTTATTAGCTGTACAGGTGAAGAAAAAACTGACATTGCTTCTGGGCAAATTCAATAAAGCTTAACAGAAGACTGTAGGAGAATGCCATCAAACATATAATTATCCCTCAGGCACAATGTAAACACACAGTCCTTTGCTAGTATGAATTGTCATAATCCCCAATAGTTTAACAGAATTGCAGCAATTCAAATTAGCTGGTTCTCTCAAGAATCTCTTAAAAGTCACTGCTGTAGTGGTAATTCTTTCCAGAACTTGTGAACAACTCATACTAACTGGATGAGTAGATGCCACAATGTACAGTTAAGGAAAGAGAGAAGGGTTCAGCATTGCAGGAATTTTCTGTAGACTAACAGATGCAGAAAAGTAGATTGAAACAGAGAAGAGTATTTTAAAATCCACGATGCTTTGAGTCACAGACTTTGGAATTTGAGTTCGGTTTCAAAGTATGAAACACCATAGGACCTAGAAGACCATCCTAAAAAAGTATCCTTTTTTGTCATCATTACCTTTTTAGATAAATGACCCTTTGATCAGAGGTAGATTCACAGGTTCTCAAGAAAAACTAATTCCTGATGTGAATAGTACTGCCTTCGCTGTGAAAAAAATATGTAGCAGGTGTTGATGGAGAGGGAAAAAAAAAAAAGAGGGAAAAGAATGTGTTTAGCAGTTTTCCATATTGAAAGGGAACTGATAAAACTGTTTTCAATTTCTATTTATTTTGGTAAAAAAATCCCAAATTCTGATAGACAAATAGTTTCAAGTCAGCTGTACAGTTCAGATGCAGTTCTCCCAGGCTTCTCGTGCACAGTGGGCAAAGCCAGTAAGCCAACAAACTGTGAATGTTAAATAGGAAATATAAAAGTAACTTCTGTTGGATAGAGGGTGGTTTAAGGAGGGAAAACAAATCCACCACAACACCTATTTATTGGCAAATTACTTTGTAACAGCTTTCTGATAGAAACTAGTCATCTGACCCTGCATAACAGTGTGTTTTCCCCATGAAAATACCAGAAATCATACTATGTTTTAATGAGTTTGGAGGTAAAATAGTGTGCATGTGTGTAGGTGGTTCTACATCACACAGTTATTGAAATAATGTAGGAAGTAGCATTTGGGCTGTTGGTATTCTGTGTTTTTCTAAAATACGCCCATTTAGGAAGCTGCACAAGCCATAAATAACCTTATTGAAATCACGCGTGACTTGAAAGGATGGACTCATCCACATTCACACCATTTCCAATACAGAACAAACAACCCCCAACCACCCCACCTTCTCCTGAAACCTTAACAAAATCCCTCTGTAGCCAAGTAATTTATTGCAAAAACTATATAAGATTTTTCAGCACAGTCTTGCTGATACAGAAGACTGCTTCACATGAATTACAACAAACTTTACACATGTATTTTCTCACCTGAGCAATAACCAAAAGGTGTCTTTACGCTTTCAATGATGGAAAGGTAAAGATAAATACGAAGCTGGATGGCTGACAGCTGGTATTAAAAACAAGGCCAAGTACTATATGGCAAAACCGGCGGAATCTTTTGACTTAAACTCTTAGCTTACTTCTGATTATTCAGTTTTTTACAAAAAGATTGGGCTCCCACCATTTTTATGTTTCTTTCTTCCTTTTTGTATGGTAAAGGAAACCTTTACCTGAGTTTTTACTGACATATTTTTTCCAACACAACGAAAATAAAAATGTAAAAAGCTAAAGACACTCATTAGCCTTCTGACAACAGACAAGAAAAATCATCCCATTCACTGTTTCTCTTGCAGGATAATGACAGTAAAGAGATGTTCAAGAGGCCCATATGGGAGAGGAGGTAGAGACTGATGTTACCACTATGTTCTCAAATACACACTATCAAAACTGAAGCGGGTGAATTACAGTTCATCATCTAAATGGATGTTTTCAATCATATCAGACATCAACATAACTACACACAAAAAAAGACGCAAATATCTCTTCCAGGATGGCTGTTCTTTTTTACAGGCTTTAAACTTCTAGTAAGGGTAAGTCCAGTTATCAATCACTTGGAAGAAAAATACCACCTACACACAATCCAGTGCTGCAACTAGATCTCTATGCCTATGCTGAGCTTCACTTCTAACTGCACCAGCGCAGCCCCGCTCTGCACTCCACGCCGATTCAGCCGTCACCGCCTTCAGCTTTGTCACCTGCAAGATCTTAGTCTCCTGTCCTCACAGCCTGGCTGAAGTTGAACTCTAGATCACACTCTCTATTCATTGGCATTATTGTTTTGCTGCGGTTTTTTTTGGTTTGGGTTTTTTTTTTGTTTTTTTTTTTTTTTGTTTTTTTAAAAAAAGGTACAAGCTGAGGGTTCAATTACAGAGGGCAGTTGCATTACCCCAGGGGGTGGAGAAACCTACAAACTGTGAATCAGAGTTACAATATGCCTCCTATTTCTCCTCTTCTATAAAATCACTGATGAATTTCCCGCCCCACCCCTATACTTAATTATATACTAAGGCATGTATAATTAATTAATTATACATGCTCTAATACAGCTGCACTGGCTGTAACACTGGGAGGGGAAAAGCTGAGCCTACCACCTGTGCAGGAGGGGAAATAATAGCTCTATTGAGGCTGCCTCTGCCTTCCTTGCTGTACTGTTCTTAGCTTATCCCTTTAAAAAGGCAAAAGAAAAAGTTAGAAAGTAAGTAGTTTTTCCAGGAGTTGTTCTTTACTTTACTGGACTTCAGACCATACTTTTTGTTTGGGAATCATGTGTAGATGTAGAACCAGTTTGTCTATCAGGATATACATTTTCTCTCAAGGGGATGTCTGACAATCTGTTAACACAGTGTATAATGGAGAGGGTAGGGGGCAGATCACAGGCCAGATTGTTAGTTGGTATAAAAGAGGTGTTAATGCCATTGACTTTAACAGGGCTACGTCAATATCCACCAGCTTAAGATTCTCTGTATCGCAGCCCATAGACCACTTGCGGCTTGCAAAGCTTTTGTATTCGGTCCACAAAGGGACTTTTTAATTGTGGATATACTTGACAGAATCATAAAAATGTACTATTATCAGTTTACTCAGTGATTCTCTAGCATTCCTAAGGATTAACCTCTCTCCTTTTGGAAGCACACAGAGTTGTGAGAAAACCTTCTCAGCTAAATCCAAGTTGAATTCAGAGGTCACCATTGGAAACTTTCATTAAACCATTTTTATTGTGATAACTCATTTTGAACCCATGCTGTCTCAAATTATTAGCAAGGAAATTTATCTGAGAGGATCCCGCCTTTGAGTAAATTAAGAAAATACGCTGATTTTTTTAAAGTAACTTTGTATATGTAATATATAACTTTATAATTGTTAGACAAAAAAGCAACACAGTTCATGTAAAGTTTGTAATGCCATACTGAGGCTGATGTCTTATCTGTTAAGAGTTCCAGCACGAACAAAACTTTGGGGGTTCCTTCTTTCTATGCTAATTGTTAAGTAAAGTTCATTAAAGTATAGAAAATATCTTACATACAGTTATTTCTGTGGAATGATTTCCACTGCTTCTTTATGAGAGAAAGATGGCCTTGCTCTCTAGAAATTAGTAGAAAAAAAAACCCTCAACGACTTTATGCAACTAGGATTGCAATGGTTTCTCTGGAGCTCTGGAGTTTGAATGCATGCCATATTTGCTTATTCTTCCTAAAGCATAGTATTCTCAATAATAAAGACTTAAAAGACATAGTACAGCTCTCGCAAGTTCCCTGCACAAGTTCTTCCTCCCCTCCAGGTTGTAAGTCTAAAAAAGGAGAAAAAGAAAAAAAAAAAAAAAAAGAAAAAGGATGCTTATTTTTTTTTATAAGTAGTTGTGGGGGTTTGTGGCTAAAAGTCTTCAATGCTTCAAGCTTCATCCCACCCCCAAGCAGTAAAAACTTTTTTTCTCCAAATAAAAGCTGTATCTGCATATGTGAAGCTTAGAGAACAGCTGGGCCACTGAGAAAATATCAAATATTGTGCAAGTTGGCAACATCAAAACTGTTTACATTGGAATAACTTTTCCCCAAGAGGTGGGTGCACTTTGGCAGTCAGTGAAATGATCTCCAGATATCTGTCACTCCCACTGCTGTTGAGATATTAAACTAATAAGTACCAAATTCTGGCTCCAGAACACACACATGTCAAAAGCTGACATTAGTGGGGAACAGATAATCCTCTGAAGGCAGCATGAGTCAATAATTTTGTTGAACTCTCTTAAATTGCACAGATTTCTTGGGTAGTATGGTGAAAAAATTAGAATGGCAAAGCTTTACTACTATTAACAACAGTGTTATCCTATCATAATAACTTTCAAAAATTTGTAAATGTAAAAATAATGTAAATTCAAAAATGATGCTAAAGCTTCCTGCAATTATATTTCCAGCAAAGCTTTTTTCGAAATATCTAGTTTTAATGAAATTGGCTCTAGAGACTAGTGTGAATTTTCCTTTCTCTTCTTTTTTTACTGCTAGGGCTCTGTTAATGTAGATATTCCTACTTTAATGGTGTTGATGCCTAATACACCAGAGAAAAGAGAATCTTTTTGTTTCTCTTTAACATGTGGATTTTGTAAATCATTAATATACAGAGCTGTATTTCTTTCAGAAAATGTCCCCAGTGCTCAAATCCAGAGTGAAAATTTAGCAGAATAATCCTAAATTGTCTTCCTATTATTTTTTATTTGTACGTGACAGATATTGACATCAATTGAGCCAATTTAAGATGATGGTCAGTAAAATTTTAGTTTTTAAAAATACTTGGGTCTTAACATAAAAAAAAAATTTAGAAATATCTGGCTGTAAACTCCAGTGTTAGCTTAGAATTTCTTCCAATCTTGCTGCTTAATACAAAACTGGTTTTCATTTTTTTTTCAGATTCATGCTATATTCTCTTCCTCTTCTACCAGCAGAAAACATTAGCTAATTTAGTATTTCAAGAAAGAAACTAAAATCAATTAAACAAAAGACAGGTACATATTAAGACACATATAAGATTGTGCAACAGTTTGGAAATTTACCTTTCCAGTGTGTTTCACTTTGATTGACTAAACAGCTATAAGAGTTATAAAGACTGTCTGAAGCAAAAGCTGAACATAATTTTTGAGCTTTTAAGTTGCTACTCTGTTGTAACACGTACACATTTCATTTTTTATGGTCAAAGACAAACAATAAAACCTATCTCAAGTTGAAAACTCAAATAAAGACACTCAGAATTCTGAGTGGAGTTGAACCACTCCCAACACTTACCTTAAGAATGGATGCAAACAATTTACTCCACTTCTCATGTAGAAAAAACCTTTTCCAATGGAAAATGAAATGCTATCCCATTTTATCCTTTTAATAAACTACATGAAAAGGAAATGGAGTTAACTATGGTAACTAATGAACTGTATACTTCTTACCTCTTTATGCGATCTAATAACTAATAGCAACATTAAAGCCTGTTTGAACAAACACAGAACATATAACACAAAGAAGAACAAATTCCTCAGTGGTATTCTAAGTTCAAGGTACATCTAAGGAATTCTTTCGATGTGTAAGAGAGTATCTGTAAAGCAAAAAGTAGTAGTCTGTGAAAGCCGGCATGACTGTAAGGAATTTACAACACAGAAAACATTCAAGAAAACCCACAAAATGGTTGATGTTTGAAACATTTTTTCCCTTCTGTGGTAAAAATGTTCCTAACCAGGTTCATTTTGTAGCTGCATCTGTTTTTTATCATATCTTAGATGATGCAATGGAAAGAAGTTTCTCAGCAGAAACACTGGGCCAAATTATCTATACAGCTATACTTGTGCAATAGTACATGTGTACTTCTCATCCTTCCAGTCTTTTTCGCCGGTGAAGTTTTTAAAAGGCTTTCTAGCTCAGTTCAGAAATCCTCATCTCAGTTTTCTTCTTACAGCTGTTTGGCAATTTGTAATTTACTGGGTAGCTGGATGCGTGCAGAAGGACACCATTCCAGAACGCACCGCATTACACCGTGGCCTCGTCGTTCCCGTTATCTGCGCCCTTACAGCTACTCAGTTGTACCAAAGTTATATTTATTTTTTTTGAGAAAGACTTCTTTTCCTCTTATTAAGTCTTGCTTGCCTCTTGAGCTAGCACCATTGCTTCAGTGGAATTCTTTTGCCAGAGTCTCCAGTTTTCCTCCCTCATGTGAAAAGTCCCACTGTTTTTTGTGACTTGTGCTTTCTTTCAGTTAATCTCACTCAACAGCAAGTTTGCACTCTCCGAGGCAGATAATGTCTTGATTTAATGTTAACTACCTGATTAAATGGAACAGGTTTTGCTGTTCATAAATGTTTTCAAGAGGGCCACTAGCATGTTATAGGCTCTACTGAACACTTTTTATAGAACTTTTTACTGCAAATAGTAAATATGTGCCTGGAAGGAAAAAAGCAGTATTCTATTCTGACTCTATTTAAACTCTTTGCATATTTAGGTAGGCATAGTTAGATGCCTAAAACATCTGATATTTATCTTTCAAGGAAGGTCACAAGGTCATATGGGAAGTCAGGATATCCAAAAGCAAGTCAGAGAATTATCCAGTGATCCAGCATTTTTGTTTTTTGTAGTTGAACACCTCAAAACCTTAGTTTTTCAGTCCTGCATTTATTTATTTCCAGCCTTTATTTTTCCTGCTCTGTGCAATTCTCAAACGGTCGTTTTGTTACACAGAGATTATTAAGGGATTGCTAATAGGAATATGTCCTCTCTGTAAATGATACAGTCCCCATGCCTCTGGAGTGGAACCAGCCCATGGTAATCCCCTGCCTATCCTTACGCGGGAATTTTCAGAGGGACTTGTCAGAACAGAAATAAGTCATCCTCCATATTAATGACCCTTTTACTCAAGTCTTTTAAGCAAGAATGAACAATTTAATTTATTTTAAAATTTGCTCCAGTTACCTCTCTGTCAATTTCTGATAAACCCAAGATTTTGGTCAGTGGCAAGAGAGCTCTGTAAGGGCGTATACAATCAGAAATGGAATGGCTAAACAGAAAGCGCCAAAATCAAAGCTCATTCAAATAGATGGCTCCTGCCTGTGTCCAACTGACCGGGTCTTCTCCTTCCATGAGTCACTTAGAGGATGAGGTGATCCTGAGAACTCATGAGAGAGCTGAGGTCCTGCCTCAAAATTAGGAAGAGTGATGGTAAGTCAGTCTAGTGTAAATAACTTTCAAACCGAAACGTTACCGAGATTCAGAGATGCATTACACTTCATGAACCTCACATTTTTTTCTGATGGAGACTGATAGCAAAAAAAAGATAAGGAAGGTTGTTGTTGCAAGATTTCCTGCCTGCTTATACAGATCCCCAGGTTTGGTTAACTCACAAAACTGACCCTGAAATAGCCTGAGCTCAGCACAGACTGCAGGAGTCAAGGCAGTCAGCAGGTTCTGCGTAGCAGAAATTCCACACTTAAGCTGTGCTGTCAATTAGATGGGTCCCACTATAATGGTGTGTCTTCTGTCAAACATTTCTGAATAGACCCTTATTCCATTTGATACTTTCCTGAGAGAGCTTTATCACAGTTCTGATGTATGGTAACCTGATAAGCCTTCATTTAGCACCCTTCTATCACTATTTAACCTTAACAGACATCTAGAGACTACCATCAAAATTGCAGGTTTTTGTGGTGATGGAGTGCTCGCCAGTGGTTAAAGCAGATTAACCCAGTGAGTCTTTTTGCTACAAAATAGAATCTGCATCTCACAGTCTTGCTAAATCCTTGCTAACAGGAGTATCATCATTTAAAAAGATAGCTGTTCATACATGATAAGGTTTCTAAGAGCATAAAAGTCTCTAAACAAACCAGTTCTGTGAGATAAGCATGTGTAAGGTGTCAGCATTATTGTCAGATAATGCTTTAACTGAGCTATCTATATTTGTCTCAGGATAGTAAGAAAATACCTTATTAGAATCATGCTTGAGAAATTCCACTCAGCTATTTTATGAAGGAAACAAAAAATAGTCAATGTTTCAGGTTAGTATATTTATTGTTGATGTTATTTAAATCTAAACCAAAAAAAATTTTAACATTTGACAGATGTAAGAGTATATGTAGCTAAAAATGCCAGAAAGCTCTTTAGTTGGTTCAGAAGATATTGAGATCAATAATTTAAACTATTGAAAAGTTATTAGTCTGTCAGTCAACAGTACAGGATCAAATGTAAAAAGAATTAAGAGGAGGCATCAGACAGGCAACAGACCCTTTTGTCTTTCACTCAAAACTCAAAATAACATTCAAGAAATTCAGTAACTAATTACATCTCTGCTTATATGTAAATGTTTATATATATCATATATATATGTTTTATTTCTATTTTATTTTTTCTGTATATATTTCTGTTTTATTTTTATTATATATTTTATTTTTTATGTACTGATTTTGGCTACTGCTAATAAACAATTGTATCATTTTCTGGAGCTAAGGAGATCTATTCAAGAAGACAAAAAAGCATCTCAGAATCTAGGAACATTCCACGGAGTTCAGTATGGCTTTTGAATTTATAATGTTAAAATAAACAAGACACTATATACTTATGTTATACAGTATATACTTTATACTGCATATAAATAACACTTATATACATGTGCCCACATGTATGCTTATATGCACATTTGTATAATAACTATATAGGAAATTAATTATTAATTTTATAATATTTTATTGTAATTTATTTCATATCTTATGATAAATAAAAGGTTTTAATCATTGCCCTTTTAAATCACGGGTTTGAACCACAATTTTCAAGACTTTTTAAATTTTAACTCATGTTTTCAGAATAAAAAATGTATGAGAAATAACAAATTGTAGATTGTGATCTAAATCATAACAGGAAAGAGTTATTTTCAGTATCCATGATGTAAGTGGTTACTAATTCATCCATGCAGCTGGGGGCAAGGATATGAAAAAGGCGATTAAATAAACTACATTTCTAGGATGGTGACTTCGTTGTGATTCATAGTCATAACACCAATTATTTTCTGCTCTCAACAGGCCAAGGAAAGAGGGAGTGCCATTTCTTCAGTTTTGGTGTTTGAGGATAGCAGTAAATGGTCTGGAAGTTACTATACCACTTCACTCTCTTGCGTACCCTAAACTCCTTTTTTGTGAGTAGAGTTAAATGGTAACAATGCCACACAGTGATAAATTTTTGTGATTTTTATCTGTGGTTAGCATCTCCTCCCATGCTCCTTCACTGATTAGATATTCCATAGCATCTAGTATTTTGGGCAAAAATTATTAGAGCAACTGCTGAGTTGATTGAGAGTTCTCTCACCAGGTAGTAGCCTTCATCTAGTGACATCCCGAAACTGGATAAGGATTGCAAAAATCTGTTTAAGTTTTCCTCATAAAAGAACTTACAACTATTTTACCTAATATATCAAATTTTGGAATTGGCATCAGCCACTGATAGAACAGACACATTTTACAACAGTACAGGAGCAGATGTAGGAGTCAAACTGGGCCAATTTAAAAGGGAATAAACAGCAGGTATTTTTCTTTGAAAGCTCTGTTTATTTCCACAGGGGGTGGGAGGTGGGAGGGGAGGGAAACAACACAACTCTCTTCTTTTAAGAAATTATTTTCTAGTAGAAAGACTTTAAGGATTACATTGCAAATCCCAGTTAATAGTTTGTGTGTTTTCCAGAACATGTGCACTGTCTGAAACGGTATATACTAAATGTCGATGTTTTTTATTTCCCTCTACCTCAGGACTAGTGCCTAATAATAAAGTACATGAAAAATACATGACTTGGAAGAGAAATAATCACATTCTTACGTAATCAATTATCTTCATAGTCTGTGACAAGGCCTTTTTGACTGTCTGCATATGCAGATTTTGAGATGTATCATCAGGAATTAAGAAATACTCTCTTTTTGTTGATTTGGGATTTTTCCCCAAATAGATGATATACGTGGTTCTAATAAATAAAGCCATTGTGAATGGAACAAATTCTGTTGGTTTTGTTCTTATAACCTATACTGTGTATGTAACTGGTTCACCAGAATACAAGACTGTTCTTATTTGTTACATACTGGTGAAAACACCTTCAGTGAAAATTTACTTTCAGAAATATAAACCCCATGCACACATGTGTATGGTTATATGGGACCTAAAGTACCGATTAGAACTGAACAGGGACATTGCAACAGAAGGTTTTCTATGTTAAACTGCTTTGCCTGTATACACAGAGTATACCATCACACAGGTGAAATGTATTAGTTTGCCAAACCAAGGTGAATCGTTTATGTACCTAGGCCATGAGTTTGTAAGGCTTTGACACTCTTTGACACTCAGAGAAAAAATTAGAATTAAGATTAATCTCCATTATCATAAACTATGTATGGTAAAGCTTAGCAGTGTCTTATTCCATTGTTAGTCAAATAGAATGCTGCCAGCTGATGGCCACAGTATGGTTTTGACCTGGCTTATCCCTTTATAAATATCAAATATGAAAATTTATTTTTTTGTAATTTGAATCTGATTCTTTCAGTGTTTAGAATAAAATGTTTGTTATGAGTGAATGTTTTAATATGTTGCAAATCTTTCTATGAAGTTTTGTTAGAAATGAGAAAAAAAATTATATATTTATCATAACATGGATTCTTTGATGTAGAATTGATTCTTCAGGCTCTGAAACTCAATTATAGTTATAAAAGAAAATATTTTTAAACACTGTTTAATGAGTGAGCACAAGGGTTTTTAGCTAACTTCTAAAGTATGATAGCTTTGATCTTTTAGCTATAGTCCTTTGGAAAATGACAGCTCGCAAAGGAACACAAGAAAGCATTCAGGTTGAAAACCCACTGAGAAATATTAAGGAATAAGAGTTATTCTTTGGCTTCAGGGGACATACCGTGCCACTTTATGTTAAGACACAGAACCCAAGCCTGTGTCCTGATTAGTCTATTGTAAAGCCAGACTGAGTTCCCTGTGATCAAAATAGTAAACTTATACCAATAACACTTTAGAGGAAACTAGATTTGTTTGCCTTTTTCTGTGAATCCTATCACATTCTAAAGGGAAAGTGGAAAGCTTTGTGCTCCTTTTAAATATTATGTCAAGGAGATAATAAATGAGGACATAAAAACTAGAAGTCGTCAACTCATAATGCAACAGAGACCACTGAAAAGTGAATTTCAGTGAATTTGAGTGACAGTCGCAGCATTTAAGAATTGGTCCAGCAACTAAATCAAGGAAATCCATCTTCATTTTCCCTTAATTACCTTGAAACCTTATGCAATATCATATGCAGTTTAACAGGCAGAAAAACCTTCTGGACAACTGCTTGAACCCTTTGCTTATTCGTTTGCCCTTGTGGGCAAAGGATTACTCACAGGCAAATTCTCACTTGTTTCAAGGAAACTAGCCACGATTTAGTGCTATGCAATGGAAGTAAGGCATTTTTAGTCTGGTTGTTTGCCATGAAATATTAATACGTATGAAAAGCATTGATTGGCATTTATATGCTTTTGGAAGTTTGGCCTTTTAAAGTAGGGCTTCTTCTTCATCAAAGCAAAACAGCAGTGCCTGCAGTTCAAAGACTTTACTCATCAAGAGCTCCAGCAGTCAGTAAGAACTGTAGGTTACAGGAGACAAAAACCAAGAAATCCATGGTCACAATGGCTAAATGAGGTTTGGATGAAATCACCCCCGTGAATAAGTCTTAAATGCTGTATATGCCTCAACCACTTCACAGTTTTGTGGTGATGAGATTTATCTTCTGGGCAGGTTCTTGGGGTGTTCTGCTTCACTCATTTGTCATATGTGACTGATATTATTGCAATTTCTAAATGTCTAAGGCTATGCAAAACGACTGCTTTCTTTTAACTTTACAACACACAGGTGTTTGGGTTTTTTTTTCCCTTTTTTTGTGTCTTATAAAAATTAGAGGTAAAAGAGTAGGTTGGAGGAAAAAACAAGGCAAGAAAATGCTCTTTGAAAAATAAACAACTGGAAGTGGCAAAATAACAGCTGCTAAACCACAAACGAAGTAACTGTTATTTTCTGTCATCCTTATATATTCTAAGTATTACCTTAGTCATTTCAGATTCACTGAATATAAACAAGGAGTGTAGGGCTATTTGGCATGACTATGAACAGCAGAAAATTTTACTGAAGAGGTTTTAAAGAAGATCAACCATCAGCCCATATCCTGACATTAATGTAATGATTTTAACATTTATTTAATAACTAAAAAATGAGAAGACTTTCATACTTGTTATTAGTCATTTACATTTACAATTTTATATGACAAAATATTAAAATACTTTGCATCCACAAACAGTATATATATTTCAAACTCCAAGCTTCCATTCCATAAATTATGCCTCAAATAGGTTAAAGATTTAAAGTCTTGTAGCTATGTCTGACTGTTTCACTTAGCCTTTTAAGAACTGAGTTAGTAAAAATATGTGTGTATTGGAGTGCTTGGTTATTCTTATAGTAGTTTCATTCCTCTTTTTATCTTTAGTTTGTCTCAGGAATAATTTTTTTTAAGAGATCTTGATTCACTTTCACTTCTCAAGATGTGTTTCTTGTACTTGTTTCTCATTTTCTATTATCTTTTGTGGTTTTAAATGAACAAACCTTTGAATTTATTACAAATGACACAGTAAAGTGATAAGATTACCATCTGAATTTTTAATTCTCTATTAGGAAAGGGTTTCACAGTAATTCCTTTATAGTTTGAAAAACTTCTAGTCTTTTATATAAAAAAAACATTAACCAAACTCCTTATTTCTTCCAGCCATCTCTACAATTGATTTTTGCTTCTTTGAGCTTCATGAGGAAGACTGGTATTGTTTTCTTAGAAGCATGGCTATTCACAGTTTAATTCACATCTCAGTAATCAAAATTCCCAGGAAAGAATTCTCAATATATTATTCTCCTTTCTATCTTTTACTCAAGTTCAGCAAATATTGTTACATAACGATGCCTTAAATAATTACCAAAGTTCACCTTCAGAAGTGATCCCTGAACAAATCTCTTCTAAATGTGTTAGCAATGCTCTCCAAGACCTTATACATCGAATGGATAACCTTGTACATGAAGGGGAATGAAGGAGCAAATCTAATGGTTGAGATACCTGCTAGCTTCTTTCAGGAAAAGTTCTTCCATGAACTGATATCCATAAGCATGGTGAGCTAGAACAAGCAACATGGGCAGTTTAAAGGGAATCCAACTAAAGTGCCACTTGCAATTTCTCGTCTTGCCTACCCAAAGATCTTGAATAAGAACCAGATGTCTGAAGTGATCTTTCTGTGTTGCATGTTAGTTGCATTAATCATGAATTAGGGATTGAACAGGATAGAAAACTTTGAAAATATGAATGAAGTCACTGTTGATAACTTTTCTTAAAAAGATGTCATAAATAATGACATAGAAGCAGATTTTTTTTTTCCAGATTTTTTTTTTTTTTTCACTAAGAAAATTTCTCTAGAGGAGCAAAGACTACTTAGAATTTCTGTTGGGAAAAAAAATAAAAAGAA
>JAOBAS010000008.1:1459678-1475825 GCA_025311575.1 Elanoides forficatus | reverse complement strand
AAGAAAATTTCTCTAGAGTAGCAAAGACTACTTAGAATTTCTGTTGGAAAAAAAAAAAAAAAAAAGAAAACAAATAAATGCTAAGATTTTTTTTCAATGTTTTAAGACAAAGTACTGAACTTCAAGTTCACATTTCAAATAATGTTTTGGTTAGAAATTTATTGGCATTTAACTAAAAAAAAATAGATAAATAGGAAAAGCAGGAAAAGAAACCTGCTGGAATTTAAAGCAAGCTGTTCTTTTGCCGATTTTTCATCCAACTGCTAAAAAAAAATCCCTCTTCAGGTAAAGCCAAAGCATTAATCAGACAGAGTATACTTTTAGATTGTTATTAATTTTTGCCTGCCCATGTTGTCTACATTGTGTTTCCTCACTTTTATTGTGTACCTTAGTCTCTCTGGGATACTGTGAAGTCAACAATGCTAACACTACCTCCAATGTATTGACAGTACTAACAAAAAACTTTCTGTTCAATGGGACATTTTTCTAGGGTTATATGTTGGATAAGAAGTGGATTATTTCGACTTCTCAGTAAGAGGAGAAGGATAAGACTGTTGCTATTTTTAACTTATTTGTTAGGAATGAACAGAAAGATGCACTGTGCATAGAGAAAGTTTGGAAGAAAAAATGCAAACTTGTCCTTAGGAATTGTTCTAAATCTTTCACTGGATGCATAATACAGAAGTCACCTATCTATTTGAAATTAAACTGGTGGGGATATCAAGATAAATATTTGACCACTTCTAAGCCAAAAAAAAGGAAAGAGTTTAAAATATTCAAAACATTAAAATTATTTTTAGAGTACAGGTAGTACGCTAAATCACAAAAGTATGTGTTTGTCCTGTATGGGATATCATCTGTGGCATTATTGCCTGCCATATTTTAAGGCTTATTTTTCACGTGATGGTGCTGCTTTTTCACTCACAACATTCTCTGCTGAATCTTGATGTGATTTTTCTCAATGCACTTTTTGAGCACAAGGGTAAAATTAGATTTTCAGGTGTCAGCATTATGAATTTTGAGTAAATCTATTGATGTAGAAGTTACCACAAATTTAGATGGATCTCTGGACCTCACTGGAGGTGAAATATGACCAAGTTCTGTAAAATAAGAAAATGTACACAGCCAAATACTGGACACTCAGCTGTCAGTACTAAATAGTTATTTTCCTGCAGCATGAAAACTGATATAAAACAGTTTTAGATGATAAAAAGTTATTACTTTGTCCCTAATTGAAGGTTTCATGTCTTGAAACTGACCAAAGTCAAGGAATTCTACATTTTTATACCAGTATATTCATACAAATTTCCTTGATAGGTTTAATGTTGCTTTGCCTAATAATTGCAGATAATACTTAAATAATATATTTATGTCTCTATACATGCGTATACATCTCTGAGTGGCTATGAGTGGATGAGAGAATGAGTTCATGTGAGTGTGTATGTAAGTCTGATGGCTAAGATCCAAAATGGAAACAAAACCCCATTGTTTCCCTATTACCCTTCAGAAATGCAGAGGAGAAGGCAATCCAGACTTTTCTGGATTGTGCTTTGTTATCTTCTGATGGAACTAGAGGGAGATAAATTGAGAGAAAAAAAAAAGGGTATTTAAGAATTAAAAAAAAAAAAAGTTTTCTTCCATTTGTTACTATGTTTGAAGGCTATTTCTGTTTAAAAGGGAGATGTTTATAATTGAACAAAAGTCTTGGCCAACTTTTTACAAGTTCATGGGAAGTTTGGGAACATAAAACTTTGACAATAGCTTCCAGCATGGAGGTATGAAGGGTGGAACTTGTAAAAAGAAAACTTAAGAATATGCTTATGGTTTTCCCAACAACATATGAGACAGCAAGAGCTATTTTAGCGGTTTCTAAGGTTTTTCTGCATTTAGTTCTAATCCTTAAGCACGATAATATGAAGGGCTAGCCAATCTGCTGCCATTTACTAGAGCACAGAGGAGCGAGGAGCAGCACGTGCTGCGGTTGTGGGATCGCACGGCTAGCAGGTGCAAAGAAAAGCATGAGGCGCAGCTTGTAAAAGATGAGTGCGACGTGGTTAAGGGTAGTGGGGGCCCAGCGCGAGGTGCAGAGCGAGATCCAGCTAAGAGGAAGAAGGCTAACTCGCCAGGAACAGCCGGCGCTAAGGAGCAGCTCTCTCGGGCGGCGCAGCATGTGCCAGCGCCTACTGGGACGCGGTAGGACTCGCGGGAGCTGCTAGCAGGGTCAGCCGTTGCCTACGGGTGCAGCTCAGGGGAGCAGCATGTGACCGTTCGCAGAACTGGCTAATGAAAACGGGTAAAGCGATGGGTCGGATCAACTTAAACTGAAGGACACGCTAGCCCGTGGCAACTCTGATGGAGAGTTACTGCAGAAGAGAGAGCCTATGTTGTACCACGGTGCAAACCACTTTGCCCAAGAATTTCCTCTTCAGAGAAAAAGTTTATATGTTCTTATTCTAATACTTTAAGAATGAGTTACTGTTCCCTCATTGATATAACACTCCAAAATTTTCTTTTCTGTCTTTAATATAAATGTAATTTGTTAGCCATTTGGTTCGTATTCATGAATAGGGAAAATTATCTAATTGAACAGCAGAAAGTTGAGTGTAAGGTTTGAGGCTTCTGGCCAGCATACTCTTTTTTTATTTAATGACCCCCTTAAACTTGGTCATGCTGCTGCCAGTGAAGTCCCATAACAAGGGTTACAAGTATAATATATATTTATATTATGTAATTTACACATACACACACATATATATACACTTACACATTTTTTATTTTTATCATTCTACTTTTTTACTGCATATTAAGTATAGACTTCATTGTTAATTATCTTATGAAGTATTATCCATGGTCTCTCGTACTTCCAGCCATTTATGGGTGGTTTGTCTGTTTCTGCTCATCACTGTAAAGCAATAATCCTTTGGACTGAGTTTGAAAATCAATAGTTTTGGCAGACTGTTCATTATATATTTCCACTTCACTTGCACATCTGAAAGCAATTCCACACAAAGTTGCATTCTTTACCATTGTAAAGACCTTTGCTAGGACTTTAGGTATGTGTTAATATATTTATCCTGCCATGGTAACACTTTCATATTCTTGATTTTTATATTCAAATTAGACATATATTGACACCTAGTTAGGTAATAATGATGTAAAGTTGTCAGAAAAGCACTTTGTAAAACAAGCGGGGCTTTGGGGTTTGGTTTGGTTTGGTTTAGTTTCCAAAGAAACAAGTTTGTCTTTGTATTTGTCTTCAAAGCATATGACAGAGTAGACCAAAATTTTCCTTCTCCAGAAAGCCTCTGCTCAGTGGTCATCAAGAAAATATCTTTCCAATCAACAGGAGTCCAGATACATTCATGAGGCTGGTAAAAATTCACTAGGGATTGGTGAGCAGTGTTAGTCCCTTTAGCTTTGAAATGAGAGTTTTCTATTTTTGTGCTGAAGTTTTTCATGAAATGTAAAAATGATTTTGTTGTTTGTGGACATGAGCAATAGATGTTGGTCAATATTTTCCTCCAGGATAGGTATCTATAACATTGATCAAGGAAGTTTCTGATTCCTTGAATAATTTCTAAGTGTTTCTCAAATAATGATGTCGGAAAGGTTGTTTTTTGCTGTTGCAATTGGATAAAAATAACGGTTATTTGTTACGTTGAATTCATTCTTTGTCCTGATCATAACTTTAGTCTGTGAAATCCCATGTGGATATATACTGCACTATGCTCAGACACTCAGGTTTATACTCTAGTCCTTTCTATTTCTTGTATTGAGATTGTAGATTTCACTTTTCTGACACGTGTCATAATTATTTGAATAAAAATGTTGTGGTTTAGCCTCTGAACATAGGCCTCAACTCCTTTACCCATTAATGTAACCTGAACTCTTCCATATTTCCAGAAATAGCAATTTTACTGTTTTCATTTTTTATCTTTGTGAAACTTCATTGCTTCTTCATTTTCCTTGAGCATTTTGGTTTATAATTGAATCATTATTGCCAGTTTTCTTTATACTCGTATTATCCAACTTGTATTTCAGATTAAGAGAAAGGACACACACATATCATAGCATATACTCTCAACAGATTTTTCAGTACTGACTGCCAGTACAATATGTTATCTGATGGTCTAAATCGACAGAGCATATGCCCCCTCTCTCTTATTGTCCAGATACTTGGTATTGGTTCACTTGTTAACAAGAGTCATGCATCTCCAGTCCCGACTGGCTAATACAAATGAAAGGAGGATTAAATTCCAAAGGAAAAAAAAAAAAAAAAAGAAAAAGGAAACTTATCTTGCAGCATTATGCATAAAACCCCTTTCCATTTAATTTTTTACCACTCATAAGTGTAAGCAACACTTATTGCTTACACATAAGTGTAAGCAGTAATGTGTTAGCAGGCTGTATTAAGACTCAAATAGATGCTGACAGTACCTGAAAAGTGCTCCTACCATTTGAGAATTCTATAGAGCAATTTTCTTACATATAGTTCCCACAGACAAGGTACTCTGTGCCATGATCTAGTGGGCATGGATGATGGTTGGACTTGATGATCTTGTAGGTCCCTTCCAACCTAAATGATTCTATGATTCTGTGATTCTATAAGAAGTAAAAAGTCAGAGCCTGTTAGATACTCTCAGCCACTGACTAGCCAGTCCTATACCAGTAAGGTCATCACCCAATAAAACATGGAGAGATAAAGCAGCCACTTAAATGCAGAGAAGAAGACAACAGAGGAGCCACACTGAAAATCTCAGTAACAGGTTTCAGTGTTCACTGCTTACATTAATTATAAACGTGTGAAGAGCATGAGGACCTTATTCTCCTTTCAGTAAAATGCAAAATGTTTAATTTAATAAGTGGTACAATCCTCAGACAATTTTTAAAATAACACTGCCTAACATTTATAATTTTCATTGTGACAAAGATACCTCTAAAACATTTCTGAAATCTCTAGGGATGCTGCCTCTGATACAGATAGTTTCAGTAAATCTCCTGAACATAAACATACTATTATTATGTGTTATAATACATAAGACTCCACAGTAAGACTCTACAAAACTTCCTACCCAAACCACTAATATTATGTATTATTATTGTATCATGATAAATTACCAAGCCAACTGAAA
This sequence comes from Elanoides forficatus, assembly GCA_025311575.1. Taxonomy (NCBI): domain Eukaryota; kingdom Metazoa; phylum Chordata; class Aves; order Accipitriformes; family Accipitridae; genus Elanoides; species Elanoides forficatus. The sequence goes on along the minus strand of JAOBAS010000008.1, from coordinate 1,470,693 downwards.
ATGGGTGTCATGGGCATAAGGTGATAACTTAAAATCTGGTCCCAGAGTAAACTATTTATGTTTACCTCAGTAATACATTAAGTTCAAAATTACTACATAAATCCTCCAAACTCTTTTTTTTTCCTGAATATTTCTTCATTTATAGTCTATTACAATTTTACAATATCAAACTAATCCAAAATCCCAGAGATTATGTTATCTTATTATAGTTTATATTTTATTATGCTCTTCATCTCCCTCCTTCCCCACCTTCACCCATCCTTTGGTTCTTTATAAATAAAATTTATGTGGCATATGCCCCATTATCTATCATTTTGTGGCAGTAAAGTATTCACATTCTAGTGGGTATATTCTGCAGATAACCAGTGTATGCGCTACAGTTCTTCACTCTTTGCCTGCTTTTCTTGTTTCTAGGTTTCTATACTTGAGGTCTTAGTACATTTTAGAGAAAAATATTTATAGTGTCTTTTCTCTCTTTCTCTCTCTCTCTTTCTTTCTTTCTTTAGTTGTTGTGATAAATAAAGGTGGAAGTTTACAGTGCCTAACTGTGAGTGCATCGTCAGGAAGGTAGTCTTTTAGGCTGTGTATATAAATAACAGAAGTAAAGACCCTCTCTGTTGAGGACAGTTTAGAGCAAGATATCAAGTGCCTTGAATCATTGTCTGGGGGAGCCTATACCAAAATACAGAGATAAACAAAAATTGGCTAAACTCCCATAAAACTCTGAGAAAGGGTTTTACATAACTGGAGATGGGTAAGTTAGATGTAGTTAACTAGATGATTCAGGAGATTTCTGAAAAAAAAAAAAAAAAAAAGATTGCATAGAGAAAATAAATATGTCTAGTTTAAACAAGAAGAAAGAAACCAGCCTTCTAATTTAAAGACCTAATGTTGAGAGACTCAAAATCTCTATTTAGAGGTTAGCTCTACTGCCTCTTACTGAGAAAATCAGGAAAAATAGCAATCCGTTCTCCCTGTTATTCTAAATGAAAATGGCAGAAACCTTATGTTGCTAAAAGATAAAGAAAAATGGAATGAGGTGCAAGAAAAAAAATCTTTGCTGGTGACACTGTAAATCTTCAATACTATTTAGAGCGTTTAGTGCTCATTGTGAAATATGGCAACTCATTGACATTTTCACAAGTGTTGTTTTTCTGTTGTTGTTGGGGTTTGGGGTTTTTTTTTTGCTCCGGTCTCCACAAAATGAGAAACTTCCTTGCGTTCTTGAAAAATCTGAAGTGGTAACTTGCATAACAATTCAGTCAGTTTTAAGTAAATAGGAAATTGCAGTACTAGCGTGTTGATAAGACCACTTGGGACAGAAATGTCAGTGTCTAAGTGTTAATTTCTTTTAAAATAATTTAAATTAATTTCAACACATAATAATTAACAGATTTATTTATACGTTCTCAGAGGACGACTTCTGTACTCGGGGATTAAGAATTGCAAATCAACAGGGGAATGAAAGCATAAAGTTCAAATAGTCACAATTCTTCGAGCCTTATTTGTTATACGAGCACAGACTGTCGCCCTCTGCGTTGCGTGTGCAATAAGCAAAAGGACGTGGGCACGACCATGCTTGATGAGGAGAACAGATTTCTGTTACAGCTCTCCTCACTTGGCGCTGCTGTAAATTACAGGATCTGGAGAGCTGCTCCTACTCACTGCAAGGTTTGCAGCTGTGAACACAGACAATACAGAGTAAAGAAGTTTTATGCTGTGGGTTGGGGGCTTTTTATTCCTTCTCTCACATTTTGTGTTCTGGCGGTGGAGATAAGCCCTCATTAGGGATTAGGGTGCCATTTACCTAGGCATTGCACACGCTCAAAGGAAATATATTCCTTTTCCCAAAGAGTTAATTTAAACATTGGCAACCTTTAAGCTACGTTTGTTCATGCCTCAACCAGGCTTGCAAATGTATACTTTCTTCACATCGGATACAGCTGGGAAGCTGGTTCTGTTGTGTATATTTGGGATATAGGTGGCTACTCGTTGTGCAGCTATTTACTGCTTCCTTTTACCTATATTTACTACTATTGTTTACAAAGGTATTCAATCCTACTGTTACAATTTTTTTTTCAAGTTTACCACGTCATTTCATTTGCGAGCCGATCCTTCTTTCTGTAAAAGTCTTCCCTGTTTTCCAACATTCATAATATAGCTAAAATACTTAATTTTATTCAATCATTCCTTATTCATTTCCAGACATTAGTTACTTATGTTATGTAGCAGGTCAACTAACTTCTCCATTTTCTATTCCCAGCTGAAGGCACACTATTATTATTTTTCAAGTACAGGAAGCAAGGAAAAAGAATGAATAAGAAATGATATATATTAACATTGGCAAGACTTTCAGGATTAGTTCTACCTATATGAATCTTTACTGAATCTGTCAATAGAACAGCAGACCACCAATTACCTAGACCGCATGACTGTATGTATTGTTTTAACCCCCAAAATTACAAGACTTTCAGCTTTTTAATGTATGACCAAAAATATATTATTAAAAGAAGTTTTGAAAATCCGATACATGCTTCTCACTACTGATTTTACATTTTCTGGTATAAACTACAAAAACTCAGTAGTGAACTTCACTTTTCCATTTTTCGTACAAGTAGGGAGTTGCTGTACTAAGATTCTCACCTGGTTTCATCCCCATACCCTGAATTACTGATTGAACTTTAGAAACAAGCCTTTAAAAATATAATTAAAATGTTCAGCTCACATTTGATTTTAAGCAGGAAATAAGTTTTGAGTCTGATTTATTTGTCAGTTCCATCTTAAACTCATTAGAGGGGATTAATATTTCATTTACTATTGATCGTGTCATTCTGCAGTACACTTCGGTTGGCTCCATCAAGATATACCATCTTTCTGGCTTTTTGATGAATATTGCCTTATTATTTGCTCTTTCTCCAGGGGATAAATCTTCCTGGTGATATGTAGAATTGCACAGCCACAATATTCTAAAAGGTACCAAATCGGTTTTAACAGTATCTTTTCACAGGTTTTTGAATGCCACCATTTACATCTACTTCTGCCTGAAATAATTGCTTGTTATTTAACAGTCCCTTGAGCCCAGAAATGGAAATATTGGCTTATTGCTAAGAACTGACAGTTCTTCAAGCCTCTTCAAGAGATGCACATTTTTTCTTTCTTCCCTTTAAATCTTTTCTAATGTGATATACTTTTCAGCATTTTATGGTATGCTATGTTCCAACTGTATTTCCCCCCTCTCTTGCTTTTATTCTTTGTACTAGCTTTCACATTCATGCCTAAACATTCTCGATGGAAGATTGGTCATGATAAGATAATTTCCATTACAATAGAAGTTTTCAGGAAATACAAAGTGTTGAGAGCTTTTCATATTTTTTTCCCATCCTTTTATTAGAATTGTTATTAATAACCTTACATTAACTTTAGCAGCCAATCAGAGTGCAGGCCTCATTCCTATAAGTCTGATATACGCACATTTTAAGGTGTCCTTCCTCCAAGGGCTTACAAAAAAATCAGTGACCGTGGTACAGTGCAGATTTTCTTGTAGCTTGTGATTCACTAAAAACTAATTTATAGATTTTGCTAGTTTTTCACCCATGAATGTCCAGAATTAGGGTTTGCTTTTAACAATGCAATATTTAAGTACAATTTTACTTCAGATTAATATCTTTGTTATTATCATCTGGTTACTCCCCTCCCCATCTTTTTTTTTTTTTTCTACATCTTTTTCTTTTCCTGAAATTTAAAAGAAGTTTACAAAGTCGTTACTGAAAAAAATACCAAAGACACCTTAGAATAATTATTTTTTATATATATATATATTCTGTAGAGGAAAAAGGGATAAATAAAAGGAAGGAAAGATCAAATATGTAATCCCTTTACAAATATGCCATTTTAGTCTCTGAAAAATGAAATAATTTTCTAGTTTTACTTATTTGCTTTTCTTTTTTAATTTTTCATCTAACTTTTTTTTCACCTTATTCTGAATAGAAATAGCATTTTCATTGTCTCTTCTCATTGCTACTCATCTGTAATCACAATCCAATTATGAACAATCACCACTTCATTTACAATCATGATATATTATTGTGAAATATTATGAGTGAAATACTGTGCCTGTAGGTGTTTGTCATTGACTTCAGTGGAATAAATTTTCATCCTGTGGCAGAACAACCTATAGCTTTACAATTTGACTACTTTGACAGAGTGTGCTAGTGTGATTAAGAGGACAAAGTGTCTTTTAAAAACTATATCATTGAAAGTAGAAGGTGAAGAAGTTCTCTTAGTGTTGAACCCAGCTCTGAACTACAAAGTAGAAGTTGTGTAATCCATATATCAAAAATGATCTTGTTTCTGGGTGAGAACACCTGAGTGGATGGCAGTTTGATACAGAGACAGTTTACATCTGGCACTTCTTGCAGTTATTTGGGATCCTGAAAATTAATGCAGAGAACTTCAAAAAGCTATTGTAGCTCCTACAGAATTAAGCCTCTGGGTTGCAGTCCTGATGAAGGTCCACAAAAAAAGTCTTCCTCACTCACAATGAGTTATTTCTGAGTTAGGAGTGAAGGTGTCTGAAATACTGAATAATATGTTAAAGTACTTTGTGCCTTCATGGACAGTCCTACTTTATCCAGCGATTCAGAAGAAATCCAGGAATTCTGGAAAACAAGAATAACTGATGAGTTTACTTTTTTCATTTTGAGATTTAAAAGTAATTTCAAAATATCTTTTGGGGGTGAAGCTCTTGATTGTAAAGATTGAATTCAACTATTTTTGGTCAACCGGACTTCTTATGGATGCTAGACGATATCTTTGAAAATGAATGTAGCAATTCACCTTTGAAAAATTACCATTAGAAGGTCAAAGAAGACATCTGTTGTTTTCCTTTTCCCCTCCAAGTTTGTGCTGAAATTATTCTTATTTTATTTTTATGGTGCTCCTTAGCATTTCCTTTACTACCTAGTAGGTAAAATCTGGCCTTATTCCCAGACATTAGGTAAACTAGTTCATGAGTCTGTTTGATCCAAACCAATTTTCTTCCATTAACTTTGACACATTTGTTATCAATAGATTGTACAGAGGGAACTGAAGAAATGTGCTAGTTGTACAACAGATACAGAAGGCTCAGTATCTCCAGGATTCCTTTTCCCATATTTATTATGAGAACTCCTGGAAAGTTGAAAGCCCAGACCTACAACTCAAACTGCAATCGCATTTACGTATTTAATACCTTGCTATGTACCATTGCCACATTACTCTAAAGTCCATTATCTAATCAAATACTCAGGAATAATGTTATGTTCCTTCTCTTATCTTTCTCCTTAAGAAGAATTCAGAGATATGAGAAACATTTGGCTGCAATCATCTTATTCAGTGCACGTCCTAAGCTCAGCAGCACGGAAAGAACACGTCATTCTGATGATCTCTCTGTTGCTTTCTCTACCTGGGTGGCATCAAATCCATTCCAAGGCCAAATGTTGGCCCTATTCTTCAAAGTCTTGAAAGGACTGGGCCATGACTTCTTCATACCTGCTGCTTACTCTGACCCAGTGTGGCAGCTGTAGTCATTTAGTAACTGTGACAGACGGAGACCAGGGTTAGGATCCTGGCAACTGCCTTTGTCTGCTTTCCAGACAGGGAATTTCTTTTCATCAAAAATTAGAATATGTTCTGGACCATAGCACCTTACGAGTGAAAGTGAAGACCTATCTCTTTTCATTTACAATCATGCAGTCACCTCTGAGTGACCCAACAATATTCCCTTGGAGAGTTAAGACAAGGGAAAACCCTGCTACATTCAGATGGTGTAAGCAGAAAGGAGTGGATAATTTCATCCCTCTGACTGCTTTGTTTTCTAAAAGACTGTTAGCGCCAAGATTCTGTTCTGATGGATTTAAAATAAACGCAAGAGATTAGATAAAATACCTTAGATAGACTGCTTATGCTTCCATTTCATTTTCATACCAAACATATTCCTGCAGCAAAACACATTCCACAGGGAAATTAGTTCATCAAGAAGAAAAGCATGCTGTGGCCATTAACTGTTTTCCAGTCTCGTTCTTTCATTCCCTCCCAATCCATCAAGCTCCAGATCCACAGTGTTTCTTTGCCCCACTTAGCTCCATCCTTTATCAGAAGATCTACAAGTTTCTGCTTGTTCTCACCTATGTCTCTATCCCATGTATCTTCTTGTACTCAGACTAATTTTATAAAATATAATCATTTAAGCAAAAGTGAAGACAACTTCCCCAATCTACCCTACTTAAAGTAGTATGAGATTTTGTTATATTTACCTTTCTCTCTGTGGTGTTTCATGTCAGTTCGTCACTGTAAATATGGTTTAAACATGTCTATGTTTCTGCAGCTTGTAAATTTTGGCAGTCTTCAGGAAAATCTTGAACTCCTCCTGTCTTTCCCCAACAGAGCAAGTCACAAATAACATAGGGCTTCATCTGCTTTCTTTTGTCCTTAATCAGTTTCAGTAACTTTATTAGTATGTCAAGAGTTAGAGGAATTTCCAAGTTCAATATATCAACCATGTGTGAGCATAACATGGAGCCTTGCAGGGAGGGGCAGAGGGGGTCCTGTGTCTTTCTTGCATGTGTATCAAGTCCTCTCATTTTAACACTCAAGCGAGTTTTTCTCAAACGCTATGACTGTTCTGTTATTCACAGAAAATAAATTACTTCGTCCTTAGTGGGAACTGCAATTTAAGCAGACAGTACACTGCCTTAGTTTTCAGTTGCTTTCACTATTTTTTAAAATGACATAATCTGTCATCAAAAATATATTTACATTTGTTATATCATCAGCCACCAGGTTTCTTTATACTGTTTTACATATGAGAAGGACTGAGGGTACCTACCTCATCTTAATTAACTCCACCTGGCTTGAGACTCTCCCTTTCAACAATCTGCATCAATGCCATTATACAGGCACAGCAGGAGAAAGCCACAAATCTAGTGAAATTAAATCACTCACCATAGAAACATCTTGAACAATAGCATGAGAACATGAAGCCAACCAATCATGTTCAGGCACATGGAAGAAGGGTAAAAAAAAAAAGTTGCAACAAAGATAAGTGTGTGGCAGCGGCAGCAGCAGCAAACTACTACACAAAAGGAAAAAGATATAAGCTTCAAAAAGGAATTCATTCTCTAGAAAAAAGCATTTCATAATTATTCCCATCCTTGTCTCTCTTCCCTCTCAAATAGTTGCAAAAAGTCACCATTATTGTTTGAAGAGAAAAAGTACTGAAATGACTCACCTTTTGCAAATGTTATATACTTAGGGAATGATCAGGCGTATGTCAAGCACCACTAAAGGGCTACACCATCCATAAGAGGGCTCAGCACGTCAGGGTCAAGTCTCTACTCTTCCTGCAACTGGAATCAATGCCAAATTTTGTATTGCTTTCAGTGGTTCAAGACTGAGGGAGAGCAAACATAGATGATATTTTTCTTCTTTCGCAAAGAGAGGAGAAGGTATAAGAAATAAGAGCAGAAAGTTACAGTGAGCTGCAAAACCAATATATTTATGGAAAAAAATACAGAAAAGAATGTGCGGGTATTGTATTATTTCTAAAAAAGCTTATCATAAATCTAACTGCAGAATGATAAGAGAAAAACTTTTCAAAACAAATGGAGAAACCTGATGTTTTCTCTTTGAAATAAGTGTATAAACTTTCAAGTTCCAAACCTGAAGCTACAGTAAAGCTGTTTAACATCTATGGACAGAAAAAAAAAAATTAAAAAAAAAAAAAATTTTTTTGGCCAGTAAGACACTGTAAAGGCCAGATTCTGCCAAGCTTTCTCACAGTAACTAGCACATTACTGTTCTAGTAATCCTATTGATCTCGCTAGGATAACTTCAGAGTAAGAAACTGGTCAGTACAAGTAGGTTGGCAGAATTTGCGTCTAAATTATCATCTCCCTTACATTCAGTCTCTGTAGGTCAGTACTGTCCCTTGCCAACTGTTTGAAGTAATCATTTGTAAAATTCTGCTTTTCTAATTTCTCAAATCAGCAAATACTATGAACAGTAATTTACAACATGTATTTCTAATTGCAAAATTATATTCTTTTGGAAGGTGTCCACTAATATGAAAAATGTTAGTTTATCTCTTTATAGTCTTCATGCCAACAGAATCCTGAAAATGAAAAAGATGAGATACATGTTTTTCACAAGATATGCACAAGTAAGCTATAACTAATAATTTCTTCAAATTTGTTTTAGTATTCTTGTGTTATACAATATATCCTGATATTTTCCAAAAATAATCTTGATTTTGCAGTGACATTTTATCCCTTGAGGGGAAATCACAAATTTCTGTCATGAATACTCACAACTATAAATATACAATTGGTCAAATACTGATATATGTAACTTAGAAATTGATGGACAGTGAATGTTTGGGTCAATAAATTTTGACTTTTCAATGTTTATGAAAAGCAGACACAGTGAATAAATAGCTGAAGCAAAGTCCACTTAAAAGAAAAAAAGAAAGAAAGAAAGAAAGAAAACACATCAGCCAAAATTCTAGTGAGAGCTCTCAGAATCAGTGCTACTGCATCACACATGGAAAATGAATATATTCCTAGACTGAAGATATACATGGATGTTGGTTTGACATCAATGAGTTCATTTATAAGAGAGTTTTTTGTCAGGAAGTTTAATAGAATTTGTAAGTTAATGTACAGCAAATTGCATGAGCAGTCACCTTCTAGCTAATACTCCTGTAATGAAGGTAGGGTTTTCTCAAAAATATGTATATTAAATCTGTTTTTAATATCTGTTATGATTTGTTGTTTTGTATTGCCTAAGGCCTATCTCTTCTACACAGTTTCTTTTGCCTCAATGTTCTTTTGCCAATGTCAAATCATTTAAGAAAACACTGAAACACATGTAATGTACCTACATGAATAAATTGAATATTTACCGGTTCAATGCCCTGACCTTTCAGATTACAATACAGGACAATGAGCACACTTTGTTAAATGTGGAAGCTAGTGGGTGTGCATATTCTGAGTGAAGTACTTCAGCAAGGGAGAAGAAAAGTCAAGTTAGAACAAATATTCCAGTCCCAGAAGGCCTGTTACTGAAATCAAATTACAGGCTTGGAGTATCATAACTTATTCCTCAAAAAAGTCACGCTGTGCAAGAATATATCATGCACTTGGATAAACAAATTACAAAGAACCAAGTGTTAAGCAGTGAAGTGTCAATCAGGCAAAGTGGGTTTCTCAGATGTATACACATGCAGCCTGCACATCAGGTTACATGTACTATCTATCTCACCCCTGGAGTCCTACAATACATTGCACCAACTCGTACATGCCTTAAAGACAAACCTAGCCAGTAAATTAGCTACCAAGAACCACTAATACTGCAAGATCCCTATATCTATTCACCTTTCTTTTTCCCAGTAACTGCCTGACCATGCTAGAAACTCTACCTGTTCTTAGCAGGACAGAGTGTCATTTCCGAATGTACCCAATCTGCCTTCAGATGCAGATTGCTAACTCTTAGAACTCTTAAAAAATAAAATATTAAATTAATTTAAATATAAAGAAGAAAAAAAATAGATTGGACTTGTTCAGTAGCAGTGGTAGACATCGTCATAGCTTTGCTTGTGATATGTACCATAAAGAAAACTTATTTTAGTTGAAGACCCATAAATACTGTTTTTTTTAAATCATACTGTATCTGTTATGTATCATGCAAAAGTTATTCTGATGGAATACAATCACAGCACAGTACAATGTATCTTTCTTTTATCTATTTGATAGAAGAGAGTCCCTTGTGCTTACCTAAGTTCCACAAACTAGTACCCTTTCTGAAGAACAAATTATAACAAGAGGGTTAGTGTGTTTGTTTCCCTGAACATGAGGAAAATGTACTTCAGTCAATATTTCCATGTGATAATTCTGCTCAAGAAGGCAATCTGATGCTCTTGTATTTGTTATATCTTTATGATTTATTCTTATTTAAAAGAGGAAACAAGTAACAGCATGGAATTTCTTACACTCTTCTACAATAAAATTTAGCTAATAACTTAAAAATACAGTAATAGATGTGCTACAAAAGGAAAAGGAAGTCAATTGTAAGGTTTAGATCTAGAACAAAATATTACGTTGTATAGAAGCCTTCAGGAGTTCAAAAATGCAACTCTGTTAAACAGACACAAACCTTCTGCTATAGGGACAAAACAGGGCTCTCATCCAATGCAGAACAGTCCATATTCTAGTAATTCTCATCTGATTTATAATGCATACCACTTTATTACATATTAATAAATTAGCCGGTTGAGTCTTCTATATAAATATTTTGGCACTTCAAAGTCCTCAAAAATAAAAACATCCAAAAAACCCCTCAGTTCCTCTTAAAAAAAGCTCCCCTAGACAATAAGAGAAGGATGTACTGAGTAATGACAAAATTACTGGTATTAATTCCTGTTGTTGATTGAATAGGGGAGCTAGTGAATACTCAAGGATTATTTACCTTTTCAAAATAGGTAATGTTGTTAGCCCAATTGCAAATGTTCGATTTTTAAGTTGGTGACCATTGCAGTCTTATTCCTGTGATTTAAATAGAAATGGTGAGTAAACCTGTAATTTATTAATGTGAAAAATGATTGTTTTTACCAACCAACACACTCTAGAATTTTGGTATCTCCCATCATAAGAGTCTATAATACTTATATACTGTCTTCCACCCAATTGCACAAGGGGAAACTACAGCAAAGAATACAGAGGTAATCTGGTGTTCACCTGTGAGCTATAAATTCACTTCTGATACGTTGAATATTAACTTGTTTATTAACCATATGGCAGATGTATTTCTGCCCTTCCTTATCTGTCAGTGGGGTAACAGAGAAATTAGAACAATATTTAGCCCAGTGCTCTATGTGTTCTCAGGAAAAAGAAAAATTTGATACACTGTTTTGGGTCTGTGTGGCGGGGTTTTGGCAGCGGGTGAGGGCGGGCAGGGCCGGCTCCTGTGAGAAGCTGCTGGAA
>JAOBAS010000008.1:1430679-1459578 GCA_025311575.1 Elanoides forficatus | reverse complement strand
TCACCACGGGCTGCAGGGGAATCTCTGCTCCGGCGCCTGGAGCATCTCCTCCTCCTCCTTCTGCACTGACCTGGGGGACTGCAGGGCTGTTTCTCTCACATGTTCTCACTCCTCTCTCCGGCTGCAGTTTCAGTGCCACAGCAACTTTTTTTTCCCCTTCTTAAATATGTTATCACAAAGGCGCTACCACTGTCACTGATGGGCTCATCCTTGGCCAGCAGTGGGTCTGTCTTGGAGCCAGCTGGCATTGGCTCTATTGGACATGGCGGAAGCTTCTAGCAGCTTCTCACAGAAGCCATTCCTGTAGCCTCCCCATTACCAAAATCTTGCCACACAAACCCAATACAGCCCCTACAATGTAAATGAGGTTGACACTTCTAGTACAGTATCAGCTTCCATTTGAGGTACATCTCAGCATTCTGGAAGTAGATTTTTCTATATATGCAGCTCCAGCTGGAGAATAGCAACTAGCTGAAAAAATGTCCACTCCAACAGTATAGCATCCCTCAAAATAGGCTCATGATTAAGATTTTTTTAATTATTATTTATTTGCTGCTGGTAAGGCTTTTGAAAATGTGAAATAAATATATTTTGGAAGTAAACAGAATGTGTTAAATGATTATAAGAGTAAAAATTTATAGTTCCATTGCCCAACTTTTCCCTTCTACCCTCCTTCCTTGCTAGTGCTGGGGAGATCCAGACCTTGCAAAAGTCTACAGTAGAAATCAGTTGAGGAGAAGGGGAGCGAGAGAAGGAGGAGACTGATGGTACTGCTGATTGGGTGTCTTGGGAAAATAGCGTTGTGAATTGTTCACCTTCTGCAAAATCTGTGCATTCACAAGATCTTCCCAGGTACATAACACAACCAGTTTCAAGCTGTGGGAACTGATTTCTTGGTGCTAAAATTTTTCCAACACATGGTGACCAGCATGGAGTGTAGCCAAGGGAAATGGCAATAGTCTGAAGTGGTCATTTACACCCCTGACAGAACTCTGATGTAAATAACTTATCAAGTTATTTAAGATAAACACTTATCAAGTTTCTCTAACAGATGATGGTCCCTGACAGTCATGAGATGTCTCTAAAACTGTATGAAACTCAGGCAACTATGAATCAATAGCTGTGGTGAGAAGCCTGGTATTTCAGGGTGGTCCTGATGGGTAGGTCAACAGTACCTCTTATGAAGGGACTACTTATTGACAGGATGCATCCCTTATTGAGCATTTCTTATAGAGCTGTGTATGCATGGCGTCCTATACGACATGTAGGTAAGCAGACAAAAAGTGTCGTGCAATACACACCAAGGGTTTGCTCCAAGAGCTTTGCAGTGGGATGCAGGAAGTGCACTCCAGAATGGGATAGCCTAGGGCAGTGTGGAAATCTAGTCTCTGGTAGATCCGATTAGTAGGTCTGTCACTGGCAAGTTGCCTCAGCAGTAAAGAGATTTTAGAAGGAAAAACAACCGGTCAACCAACCAAAACCTCTTACCAATTAAAACAATGAAAATGTAACAATGTAAGAAATATTAAAGCCTCTCAATCAATATATAAATACAAGCAAAAACCCCCAGCATAGTCGTCAGAAGGTGACCAAGTGAGGTCTCTTTAACTCATGATTTGAAACCTTTTTTTGCCATACTAGATAAGGCAGGAAGACTTCAATCCAGATCCTTCAGACACAGAGAATACAAGGATTTCACATTTCCTGTCTCTACTCAGAGACTGTAGTAGTGCAGCACTAGCAAGTTTGGTTTCTTACAGATATTACTAACTTTTCAGCTATTCCTCTGCTCGTGTGGCATTTTGGCTATTTTCAGGGCAATTGTGTCTCATATCTATATAGCTGCCCCATTGGCTGGCAAAATGCCCTGCACATTGTGAGAACATCATAGGTAAGGCACAGAATAGCATTGTGTGCAGCTTCTGGACCTGAAACACTTCATCTTATATGAACGTTTACAATATTAATAAGTGATATTTAATTCGATACGTGTATGACATTCTGAGTCACTTGAAATGGATGATATTTGATGGATTTGAATCCACAAAGTTCATTCCGAGAACATTTTCTATGTAGGATTTTAAATCAGCTGTTTTTTCCTTGTGTAGTTTTTAGAATTATTTACATTTTTAAAAGATCGCTCGATAAGTAATATAAATATATTTCAGGGGAATATTAGCTCTTCAGATTTTACATCCAGATTCTGACTTTTTTAATTGTTATGAACAATGCCATTCATCAGAATTGTTTCCGGGGTAAGATTTTATTCTGGCCATAAGTATAAAAAGAGAAACTAATGAAAGTAGTTATTAAAATGAATAGATTATTCCAGTACTGAAGAACAATAGAAATGACATATGAAATGGTAGCTTTTAACTATTCCACTGCTAGTAGCACAAAACAATTTTAATTGACACACCTGCAGACAAATAATAAGTCTTATACAATATTCTTTATCAAACTCATCAGTTCAAATACGAGGGACAATTCCTGTATTAAATAAGCTTACATAAAATTTATCAAATAAAACCATTGGCTTTGCAGAAAAAGAGTAAGAAAAAGTTAATTAAATGGGAGAAGGAAAGAAAGATTGAAAACTTATTGTTAAAAATAAGTGGAGGAATGTGATCTCATCCAGATGGGCAGGTATGACTCAGAAGAGCTCTAACTATGTCAAACAGCAACTAACATATAAGGTATACAATACTCTGAAATAGGGATGAGAAATAGGAGAGGGATTTCAAATAAAGGTAGATCTACACCGTTTTTATCAGTAAAAATATATCACATGTTGTTTTTTACTGCACTAGAGTGAATTGTTGTCACATGTGAGTCCTAATCTGCTATCTCTTTAACCCAAATGTACTCCTAGAATTTAGTCTAAGAATAAGGATTTTATAAGAAATGTAATGGTTGGTGTTATTAAATGACTCCCTAAAGATGTTAAATACCTAGTAAATATGTCAAGAGGTATTTTTAATTTCCTGGCACTTTGGTAGCCTTCTAGTTTAGCAATAACAATAAAGCAACAAAAGCAGACATTGGTGAGAAAATCTGCAGTGCCAACAGTGTTAGGAAAGGTGACTATACTCTTACAATAAGGCACCACTTCATGTAACAAATGCAAGGAAATAAAAATAAAAATTAGTGTAAGTCGTTAAGCAATGCTTTCTATTAAAGTTTGTAAACTTGTATTAACATTAAGATTTTAGAGAATCGTTACTTAAAATACCATGTGATTATTAAAAACTTATTTACTGGAGGTTTAAACATTATATGATTGATCTTTTAAACCTCAGTGTGTTTTTCATAATAATTTGTTACGTAGCAGCATACTACAGAACTTCCTATCCTGCAGCCAACCCAAACATCCATCTGTTCTGAAGTCTTCCCTCTGAATGGTGTGAAATGCTGCGAGGACACTTTTAAAAACATAACATATCCAATAATATGATTTTTTTTTTTTTAACCTGCCTTTTGCTTCCCTTTCTCCTCCACTACACACACAATGAATAAAAAAAAATGTGGTCACATGGAGCCTCTGGGACTTAGTCTGCCAATCCAATTGCTGGAAAACAGCAATTCCATTTTATAAAATAATGACAATGCTAATGATAGCAGCAACAAAGACAGCAACAATAATATTAATAAAGATGATGGCAGTTAGTGTATGTCAAGTACTAACTGATCACCATTATGTGGTTTTAAAATTCAGTTTACAAAAATACCTGGGAGAAGTCAGACTAGCCCTTCCTCATTTAGAGTCTGCAATATTAATTTTCTGTATACAGAAGTCGGCCTTTGGCGCATATTTTTATCTTCTGTATATCTGTAAAGTTCCAGAGCGATTGTTTCCAACACACTATTTACGATCCATCAGCCAGTTAACAATAAACAACATTTCCTGCAGCATTTACTGTCCCCTAATCTTTCACCGTTTCCTTCCAGTCAGGCCTGCTGTCCCCCGTGGTGTAGGTAGCCACCACGTATGGCATCAGGAAGCAGCAGCCCAATTAGCCTTGGAGATCACCAATGGCACAACAGTATCTGGAAATCCCTCTTGGCCAGCAGCCTACAGCTCCCCAGTCACTGTTTCCCCTAAGCCACCGCTGAGACAAAGCAGCCGAGCCTGGGAAACGCGTGAAACAAGCAGCTCACCTGTCAGACAGCTGAGCGGGCATGGGATGGGGCAGGAATAAAATCGGTTGTTGGAATACGTAAGGCAATGGGCACACTTGCCACTTTTCATGAACTACTTATATCTCAGGGCTTCTTCATTATCATCAGTCAATATCCATGTGTTAAAGAGAAAATAGAAAACAGGAAACAATTCTTCATCACAAGAATTCCTTTACTATAAGATAAATGTTTTCACACTTTGTATTGTAATTTTTCCCATTGTGATATTCTTAGCAATAACACATATACTATCATTAAAAAAAATAGTGAGGTGCTTAAGGCAATAATTTTTTAATGGGTTGTTTTTCAGTCTGTGTCTAATAAAAAGATGCAACTGGTTTCTAAATGAACTATGCATGCTCCTACAGGCGAGTAGTCATTCATTTTATGTAGAAGACATATGGAAATAGAAAAATACTGTGGCGCTAGCCACACATAAGGCAGTCAGATAAACATCGATTCTGTTGTAACTTTAGTTTTCCTTTCCCCCAAAACTCAGCTTGCTTGAAGCCCCTGTTCTTACATCCCAGAGATAAAGTTGGAAATCCTGGTCTGGAAGATTTCACAACTCCCATCAGCTTCAGCGGAGCCAGAACTGATCTTGGTTCTGTAATGTGGGATCGTGCATTCTGCAAGTTGAAAGAGCATGTGGATGACTGTTGCTTACCTAGTGGATATGACCCAAAGCTCATTAAAGTAAAAAAGATTATCGTTGCTGGCCTTAATGGGCTTTGGATCAGGCCCGACAGCAGACACCATCTGAAGTATTTCTGGTTCTCTAAAGGATCAACATATAGATTTCATTGTTGCACCACTAATTTTATTTGAAACATCTCAAATGTATTATTTCTTTGTTTTAAAAAAGGAAAGATTTTTAGGAAGACGTTAAAAACAGTATTTATATAATTGTCCTCTATTTCTACATTTTCTGTAAAGCAAGTGGAGTGACCAGTGTCAACAAGCAACACTTTAAAATCTATTTCTTACCGATTCAGAGTGCTTTCTGCCACCCCTGGGGACACTATTTGTGTCTGGCAAGAACATTTCAATCTGACAGCTCCTGATTTTCAACAGGGAGGGGAAAAAGGCAGAACTAATGGATGTGAATGAGCTTAAAAGCTAGTGAACTTATCAATCATAGAAAACAACTGTATTTTGGGAAGCAAATAGAGGTACTTTGGCAAACAGAAAAAAGTCAATAGGTATTTTTTCAGACACTGATAACTATGATGACTTTTTGGTCAGACTATTTTGGTCTCATAGTACTCTCGTCAGTATTGATTATCACATAAAATTCTTCATGCACTGCGTGAAATGCATCATAGACAGGACTACAGGCAGGTCAAATGCAGAGGCCCCAGTTTAGTTTTTAACTATGATAAAACGGTTTTTCATTCAATAAGAGGTTGTTTCAATAACAACTGAACAAAATTTAATGAAACCTTAGGATCTGAACCAAAGAATCCAATTATATTCACACAGTTTTTGCTCAGCTAGCCTATTATTGTTCAGCTAGGTGAGGGTTCATGAATGTGTTTGAAAGCTTGCATTTTTTACATCATAAGGAATCTGATACCATAGTGCTTTCCATAAGCAAAACTTTGACTGCTCTTTCCATAGGATTTACATGAATGAAGTGAACAGGGAACTCTGATCTACTACTGTAATAGTTATTACCCAAGTTGTTTACTTTCTCATTTGGCACCTGATCTTACTCAGGTATTATACAAAAACGTTAGAAGAGGTTAAAGTTATGATGGCTTGGAGAATAAGGCAGGTTACTTTTAATCTCCAGGATTAAGCTTAAGATATTGAGAACTTTCTCAAACCAGACTTCAGGCAAAACATTTTAAGATTCAGGAAAAAAAAAAGAAAAAGCTTTAAAACAAAAAGCCTAAAAAGTAAGATTCAATAAATGTCAACCTTTTACAGCTACAATTAGCTTAATTTCCAAACAAAATTATTTTGAACTATAAAACTTGACATTTTCATAAAAATGTCAAAATAAGGCATTCTGATAATTTTCAAAGCTTATTTCCCTAATGTTTGGAATTGACAGAAATAATGAAAAATAGTTTTGGCAAATCAGCATTGTCAGTGACAAATATATGATGAAAAAAATCTCAGACTCCCTAATATTCAATGATTTATTATCTCTGCGTGCTATGAAACTCAGTTGTTGAGATCCTTTATCTGGTTTTGTAAGGCTTGATTGTCATCTACAGGAAGCACTTTCCAGAAGCTTCTGAGGGAAAAACAGCCGCTTAGAGGCTTGTAATTTCTTCTTGCTTTAAAGTCACTTAACATTGGCAAATTCAGGGCAAGGTTTTAAATTTAAGTGATCAGGATTACATATCCAAATTAAACAGTATTTGCCAGTATATTACATTTATTGGCATTTAAAAAACTTTTATTTTAGCTGAGTTAAAAAAGGCTTGCTTTATCCCATTTTCGGAAAAAAGACTGTTATTTCCCTGACTATACTCCCTGGACTACTCTCTGTCTCTGTAGACCCTCAATTTCCTTGCTGGAACGAGTTTTACAAAGCAGCGTCCTAATTTACAGCCCTCTCCCACTACTTTTTGCCTGTGGCTGTTGGCTCTGAAGCGGATCGTTAGCTGAATGCAGTTTTAATCTTATGAACTCTTCTATTTTCTTTTGCTGCATCCTTATGGCTACCTTCAGCAGTGTAGATACAACACTGGCTCTCTCTTAACACGCTCTTTAATTACAAGACACAACCAACTGCAGAGAAGGGCTTTCCAGGCAAGTTAAATATTCGCGTGAATGCAGAAACAGGCAGCTGAGCCTGCCTAGGTGATTAGTGAAGAAAGCGAACCTTTTCATCACTAGAAATGAGTGAATTCCTGGATGCTGCAGCTGAAAGTGATCAGTCACTGACGGGAAGGCAGAGGAGGAAAAGGCAGACATGAGGGTCGCCGCCTCACCGCCCCATGCAACTGCGAAAAAGACAATGCATCTGCGCCCAGCTTGCACAGAGCTGCCCTGAATAGGGTGGCTTTTTGTCTTCTCATCCTGCTGTAAACCTCTAATCTCTCTTAAAATCTTCCTGGGGGGTGATGAGGGAGGGGCTGGGAGGCCCCAAATTCACAGCATGGCTGTAATGACCTTGCTCTTGAATGATTTGTCTTTGAAGCTCAAGTTGACTACATCCCACCGCTTTTCTCACCAACTGTTCCCCGCTTTTGAATTCTGCATCTTAAAGTCCGATATATGTTTAGAGAAGCCAGAAGTGCTTTGCATGCTATTACTGTACTCTGCTGGTTTCTTTTTTTCCATCAGGGCAACCTGAGGTTCTACCACCTTCCACTCAAAGCCAGTGATTTAAGTAAGGTGTGTTACAGACGAACAACCAGGAAAATAAGTCAGAAGAGAAAAATAAATTGAGAAAAATACCAGTTTGTTTTTTCGGGGGAAAAAAAAAATAAAATTAAAAGGTAGATAAACAACATAGAATTGTCTCTGTTCTCTTCTTAATGGAAATCTTTCCTCAAGCATTATCAGCTTATACTCTTCCTGCTTTCACTCTCCAAAAAATCCCATTTTTTCCTTTTTTCTACACAATTTCATAAACAACACCTATTTTCCTCTTCCTCAGAATACCACTGGACGTGAAGACAAGCTTCTTTTTTTCCCCCCTTGTTTTAAGTCAACCCCCCCGAAGGGTAGATGCAAGCTGTTTCATTCCTACTGAATGGATGCTTTAGAGCAACAATAGTCCCACTGAGACCAGCGAGATGTCGTGCTGGGGAGAAGACAGGGAGAGAGACAGACACACAAACACGCGTGCACACATACACACAGCTCTCTATATAAATAAGAGCAGTCCCATACATTTTCAGGGTATGACCTGAAATCACTGAGCACATGGTGCTGTCCGGAAGGGCTGGAATGTCAATTTTCTTATCAAATAAGCTGGGTTTTGTGGTGAAAGGCTTACTGTTCCTGTTATCTATGGGCTACTGGTCAGTAAGTGATAGCAGGCCATCTCCAGAAGTCACACCTGGCAAATGTTACTGTCAGGATTTTCAGCGTACCCTCAGGCTTATTACTGACCTTTGCTGTTGAACCCATTAATCTAAATGTGTCTGGCAGGCAGCGCTGCAAACGTTACAAGCTGAGGTTCTGATTAAGGAAAATATTAGTCACTTTCACTTATTTGTGAGATCTAATTGAAGTATACAGTAATTAATGGCCACTAAGACAACTCAGGCTAACCTTTGCTTTTAGGCCTGGGTCTTATCAACTGTCCCGCCATTAGGTGAAGTTTACATGCATTTAAGGTTTCCCAAAAGTATCAAACAAGCCTTCCTGCTTGCAAGACACAGTGTTAAAGAGGTTGTGGACTATTTTTGCCCCTGTAGTTTTAAGGCCACATTTAACCATTTGCTGTGCCCAAAGAAAAATACAAACCTGAGAATAGATATTGAGAATCATTGAAAATGCTAGATGAATCAAGAAGGTCCTAAACTGAGTCTGGTTGAAAGTGTGTGGCCCAAAGGCACTTTCCATAAAGGGTATTTTCAAGTTGTCTCTTCCTTTAACATTTTTCTTTCTGTTTTATGCTGTTTTTTTCACAGGTGCTAGATTTCAATTCTACCGAGTTGTTTTCTCCTTCCTTGAACAGGTTAACGTTTTGCAAAGTATTTTAAATTTGAATGGAATCCCTCGCCTGTCAGTGTTGAATAAGTTTTGAAATAAGGGAAATGAAAGTGTTAAGTTTTGCAATTTTAATGCGAGCTCCCTCATGAAAACAGTAGCAACAACAAAACTAGAAATGACAAATTTGTCAGACTACACCAGATGATATTCTGCATGGCATCTACCATTAAAATATGCTAGTGTGCGTATATATATCTCTATACGTTTCAGAAGACAACATTTTTCCCCTCTGTGACCTACCATGTAACTCACTGTTACAATAATCCTGTTTCAGTCATTTTCAGCATCAGCAAATTAAATTCTCTACTTTGTACTATTTGCAAACAGAATTTTTCTCCCTTATTTAGTGTTAACAGAAAACTCAGAAAGCAAAATTCTCTCAGTACCAGTTACATTGTTCTGAATTTCTAGCAAATGCATTTGTTGTAATTAATAGAGATATTTTTCCCCTGATGATTCTGCCTTTCTATTGAGTATTGTGTGATGGCAACATGATTTAAAACCAGTTTATGGCATCCCCTCCCCCCCCAAAAAAAAAAAAAAAAATTTAAAGAAGCATTTCACATGTAAAAAAGCAATAGCATGTTCTATCACCAGCTAGGACTCTGCATTAGAGACTTAATTCAGCTGTTCACAGCTGCAAATGCAATGTATAATATAATTTAGGAGTTAGGATGTAGAGTGGTGATTGCTGAATTGAGATAAAACAGGAAACCCCATTCCGCTTTTTCACATTTTTGTAATGGAAACCAAGGAAATTCAATGCAAAAGGAGTACGTTTATTAACTCAATACTGAGTTGGTTAACATACAATACTAAAGTTCTTTTGCTGATGGCAAGCAGACTTGATGCACATATATTTCCCTTAAAAATATGAACATATGAATACATGTATGAATGCATATTTTGTGATGCTAATGTAATAGAAAATATTTATTTCCTGTGAATTTTAACCTGTTATAACCTGCATCTTGTATCCTCCTGTGGGGATCATTGTGATAGCAGCTAAAGAGGAAAAAAAGCTATTATCAGATTGATGTTTTCTCAGGCATGGAGATTTTAAATGTGCTCTTAAACTGCATGGAATTGCATCTGTCAAGATCAAGAAGTACTGCATGTGTTGTATGTTTCTGGAAACTATAACAAACCCAAGCCTAAATGACATTTGGTACTTCACCAACTACTGACTTAGCATGCTACAGAACTTGATGTTTTGTGTTGTTTTATTTTAACTGAAGGATTGAGAGTAAAAAGGAAAAGAGACATGGAGGAAAATCTATCAAGTTGAAAAAAAATTGGCCTTTTTTCTAATTGTGACATCCATGTTCTCTACAGATAGCAATGTGATGATATGAAGAATGGAAAAAAAGAATAAAAATGTCAGGAATAAATATTCCAAGTTGTAAATAAGTTTTGGCATAGTTAAATGAGAGAAGAATGATGCATGGAAATCACTACACAGAATATGAATACTATGTGCTAAGTTACAGCATTTAATGCTAACAGAAACATGTAGCATTGCAAAATGATTCGTAAAGTCTTGGCTATATGATAATTACGTTGCTACTGGAAAAAGATGACAGACTAATGTCAACTTAAGAGAAAAACTATGTCAAAGCAAAGTTTTCCTTCATTTAGGGACAGAGAATATCAAGAAAAAAAAAGTAAATGGAGAAAAGAAAATGAAACACATCCCTCTTGGTCATATAGGCATTGACAGCACATTCATATCACAGTGTTTTTTATGTCTGTCACTTCATCGACTCAGAGACGACAATCACTTCTATGGCAGACTCGATAATCCTTTGCTCTCCCAGAGTTCTGAGCATTTTGCACTAAATCCTTACCTTAAATGGCAAAGTTTCCATCTGTCTCCAGGTGGTGCTGCCAGTCATTCCCCAGATTTGAAGGCTCCCACAGTGCTTCTGGTAGTTGTTTTTTAGTGTGCGTGCACTCTCCTCTTATCCATCACACTGAGACTACATCTACAGAAACAATTAACGTGGACCATTAGAAGTGGATCTGCGGAGCAGAGCGGTTGGTGCCGAGGACCTGATGACCACAACGTAGGTAACGTGGAGTGGGTTTACTTCAGAGCAGCCCTCGTCTGGCCCCAAGGGTCCAAACGCCCGTCTGCAGCTGGCGTGCACTAGGTGAGCTCCTCAACACAATTCATCGACTGTTTCAGCTGCAGTGAACCCAGTTCCAGCACCCAGAGACCAGTCCATGACATGACTCCGTGTAAGGGTGGACAATCAGAAGAGTTACTTAAAAAACGTACTCTTAACACAAGCTGAAATGTAAATGACACCCAACTCTGCTGGGGAACATGGATGTGTCCTGCTTACATTGAAAACTTCTACTTCTTTTTTCTGAAAAATATTGTGTCATTTGTAGAGGTATATAAATGCCTTCCTATTGACACCGTAATTCCATGGGAGAGAGTAGTGGCTTTTCAACAATCCACCAGTAAGTTTTGGGGGCTATTGGTTTAAAGTTGGTCCAAAAAGCTATCACCAGTTAACAACAAACCTTTTGTTACAGACATAAGCTTCAAAGCTTTTCCATGAAGCCAGTTGCTATTAAAGTATTTCCAGTAAAAGTGCCTATTGATAGTCATTATTCAGTAACTACAATATAAAATAGTTCCAGCTACTGCACTGAAAATGTCTTGGCCTCAGTATTTCACATTCAAAAGAAATTTATCACCTTGTTGTTCTTGCCAGAAAGACTAATTAATATTAAATCTTTTTAATTTCTCTGGATAAAACTGGCATCTGAGAGCCTAGTATGGTATCAGTATGCTTTAAAATAAGTCTATAATAGATATTAGTACCTCTTGTGTAACACTGTATGCATTGCATTTTGTTACATTTATTATACAAATTGAAATGAATAACAATATGCAGTTTAACATCCCATGAATATTTTTTAGTATGCTCCAACAGTAGTTAATATGCTAACCAACTTCACTGAAAGGCATACAGATGTGGAAAGAGTCTATCTAGGGACTTTAATTATCACCTTGTCAAATTCAAATTATTATCTTGCGAGTTCATTTCCATAAAGTATCCCCTTTGCTGTTGGATGATTTAACATGTGTCTGCTTTTTCTTATCTTATTTGTATCTATCTGGAGGCTCTAAACCTTTCAAAGTAGGCTAGCTCTTTGTCAGATCATGATGTTTACCGTAACTGATTTTGTCAAATACATTTTTGCAAACACTCAATTTTGCCAAAGGTGGGTCTGTAAAATGTGAAGAGGAACTGGCACACACCACCAATAGTGTTACATAAATCAGACTAAGACTTCAACTATTTCTAAACAGGATCAGCTTACAGTGAAGAATCAAAGAGCCTGGGGAATGATTTACCTGACAAAATTCTGGAGACAGTCATTCTTGGTTGGTAAATCATTTCAGGTTTCAAGCAGCTTGGAGTAATTCCAGCTGCAAGAATTGGGTGGACATGATTTTCTCTGCTGGTTTGGATCACATGATAGGGGGAAAATATCTTATGAATATTAATGACAGTGTTTCTTTAACCTATTCAAAGACAAGGTAGCAGCCATGAAAATAAAGGAAGACAGAAGAAGAATGTCTTATTGGATAAGGCTTATACTCTGCACATGATTTATCATGATTTTTTACATTTCATAAAAGATCAAATGAAGAATAACTGTAAGCATAATGTCTTTGATTTGGTGATATATACACAGAACGGATCAATACACCAAATTTCTATTAAAAAGGAAAAAAAAAGTAAAAATGCTGTGTCTTGACATAAAATCCATTAGCCTGCATATGAAGTCCACTAAATGTGAGAAAGTTTGAACAATGCCTTGGAAATAGAAAATATGTTAGATTTTTTTAATTTTAAATTTCTGAATTTCAATTTATTTGTGTGTGAGAGCTCATGAATGTTGTGTAGTCACAGCTCTTAGAGTTATAATAAAATGGATTTAAATTTTTAATAATAGTAAACAGAAAAAAAGAATGTTATGTTTTTAAAAAGCAAAAGCAATAACAGAAATGTGAATCTAAAAAAAAAAAAAACCAGCTAAGTTATCATTGTAAATATGTCCATATATAGTTAGAAAGTTTCAAAAGGATGCATGGACTCTTCTTGCTCAAGGGCCACACTACTGAGTTGTTTTGGTTTGGGTTTTTTATCCTTCTTTCTTACATCTGTGCTACTTTGGAGAAGACCATGTATTTTATCAGAATAATCTGCATTCCTCAATAGGTACTTAATATTGGATAAATATTATGTGGATAAAATACAATACTACTAGTTCAAACTCAACGCATAAAATAGTACCTACCAAGGACACTGAAAATATGTAACAGTTCTGGAAAATATTCCTTAATCCTTAAACTATTTATATTGATACCCTCTCATTTTATCAAAGGTATTCAACTGATCTTCCAGCATGGCTGCATTTAACTTCCTCTGCAATTGTCTTCCTTCTGAGCTCCTTACAAGCTTTGTTAAAGTCCTTAGGCTTCATAAATTCCTAAAGTCCTTCATAAATTCAAAAGTAGAGAAAAATAAATATAGGTAGAAACCCAACTGATCGTGAGAAAATGAAACATCATTTTTGACTGAGTGAGTCTTCATAAAAAATTCTCCTTAATCCCTCTTACTACGTGATTCGGTGAACAACAGACTACCTCCCAGTATAAACGTTAAGACACTACTACTGGTGTTTCTATTTAGCATAGCACCGACTGGCATGAATGTATCTCGGAAAATGCAGTTACGTTTTGGGGTGTAAGATTACCATTTATGTATATACACACATTCTGAAAAAAGAAAATTCTTTAAGAAAGAAGTGTTCTATCTAATACTAATAATCCATCTTCAAATGAGAGCCCAATATGTACCATTTGCTTTTCAGGAAACTTTTCAGGAAAAGGAGTGAAACAGACACTTAGCTTTGGTGACTAGCAGAGGATGGAAAAAAACCCTCTTACCCAAGGCAAACTTGACTTCTGTTTGTCACTTATTCCTCATGTATTCCTTTTATTCTTATTGGTCTTTGTGGATTTCCTCAATTTAGATTCAGAATTAATTTCATCTGGAATTTAGAGAGACTACTTTTATGTGTACATGTATAGATAAATATGTGTGTGTGCACGCTCATGTGTTAAAAACACATAAAACTGCTTCCACTGCGTCTGTGTAAACCAGAAGAGGTGCAGCTTAAGCAGTTTAGTTCTTGCATTCATTTCAGTAGAACAGATTAAAAATTTTTATCAGGAGGATAATTATAATTTATTATGTTTTTTAAGGAACAGGCTACGCTCCATGCTCCCAAAATTCCTTCTAATTATAATTAGCAAGGACTACAATGAAAAGAATTTGCATAGTTTTCCAAAAACTTGCTCACTGCCTAGCAAACACCTTAATAATGAAAGTGATGTTAAGAAAGTGCTATAGAGCAAAATACAGCTAGAAAAATTTGAAATGTGATTGTGGCAACTGCATTTCAAACTCCTGTGTGGATAAAACCACAGATTAGAATATAAGAAAGAAAACATTCATAACTTGACGTTAAGTTATGGTTTTAACATTAATGTATCACTGAAATGATTGACGTTTCAGAGGCATAAATCTGAATATGACTTGAATTTAATTCCCTACCATGGCCATCCACATCTCTCTAGCAATGAAGTAGAACCAAGGGACGTGTCGTTTCTCATGGTCCCATACTCTCCAGTGCTACTGTCAAAGTACTCTTTTTTTTTTCTCTTATGGAGTAAGAGATTTCAGAGCAATCGTCTTCACCAGCAGAATACATCCTCTTATGGCACAGTGAAGGCCATAACCTCAGCCCCAAGCACAGATTTCAACAGGCTCTGCTGAAATCTTTGTAATGCAGCCAACCTTGCCAACTGTACGAGTGTTCATTCCGTAAAAATAGTTTCCCTGACATTTGATATAACATAATGGATACAGAGTAGCGTGTTTTAAACAGTGGTTAAACACAGATCATTTTCTTAAAAATATATACCGTACTGAAGAGTGCCTGTAAGCCAACAACGTAATTCGGTTGCGGTGATCATACTGCAGTGAACACACCATGGTGGGAAATGTGGCTGTCCACCTCACAATACCTGACAGACAGTTAAATGTCCAACCAAAACGGATTTTACAGCTTTGATCTCAAGGTGAACACATATTTAAAATCAGGGTATTCATGAATAAAAGAGGGGGAATAGTTAAAATAGCTGACAATGCAGTCACCTGATTATTTCATGCAAAAGTCACAGGAAAATAATGTTAAAAAGCCTACATAACGTAGTGCCAAAAATTAATATGTCTTCAAAAAGTGTTTAATTTGTCATTCTATCAATTTAAGCAGTACCCCATTTGGTTCCTTTGTTTGAGATATAGAGTGACTTTTAAACATTCTTTACTAAATTAGTATTTTCAATATACACAATGGGTTACTGCCACAATGACTACACTGTATGGACTCTGCTTTGGGACATTTCTTTTACCTGTTGAACAGGTATTTTTTCATATCTGCTGTATCCTTACTGGTGTCAAAAGAAAGGCACTCTAGGCAAAGGAAGGCAGACTGCCTTGGGTTTGCATATAGTCAACATGTTGCTAGAAAAAAAGAGTATTAAATAAAATTAAATAGAAAGCATAAATTACTTTCTTTTAGCCCTAATAGGTATTTATTATAAGCTACAATAACTTTTTCAACAAATTCAGGAAGAGAAATTTTTCATAAATTAATCAAGTGTGAATGACTGTATAAATGCATATTTTTGAAATGCTATGGCAAATGGTGTTTTGGATAGTATGGACTCGACGATCTTGTAAGACCTTTCCAACCTAAATGATTCTATGATTCTATGATTTTGGGGGGATACACTGGAGACATAGAGGTACAATACTTAATCTATACTCCCACTAGCCATAAGGGAAAGTTTTGACCCCCATTTCCTTCTCTCCTCAGTGTGAAAAGGGAACCATTGATTTCTGCCAACTGACAAGCAGTCAAGCATACAAAACAAGTAGCAGACCAACCCATACAGCAATTCCTGTTAATTCTCTCCCCAGGGTTTGTTCTGTAAGGGAAACATTGATTTGAACATGTTTAGGTGGATTTTCCAAAATAATACCTTTTTAATAACCTTTTCCTTCCCGGAATACTTGGGGTAAGATATCAGAAACAAAAACCACATGAAACTTCATAAAAAAAAAAATCAAACCTCTTGTGTTTCCCAGGAACAGTTCTACCCACTGATATTCTGTGGGGTTTTTGTTTGCTTGCTTCATATCATTTATGCCAAGTTTGTTTTGTAAAATTGCTTAGTCTGGGTTTGTTGATAGGGAGGTTGATTAAGTGCAATGAAAACTTAATTTGTTTTTGTCATTTAACAGCAATAGGTCTCTATTTTTTCCCCTCTAAAAAAAAAACCAACAAAACATAACAAAACCAAACAACGACTCCCCACCTCCTCCCCAGTTTGATAAAGAAGATAGGAAAAAACCACAAGGGGAAAATGAGGACTGTGAAACTGTCATTATTTTGGAAGGAAGTGCTGAAGTCCAGACCTCAGCTCTGTTGCTAAACACGATTAGCACCACCCAAAGGGGTAAGAGGTCCTTTCTAAAATTAAGTTGAAGGAGTTCTGCCCTCTCATCATCTTCTTTCTAGACTCCCTAGTATTAATCAGATTATGGGTTGCACATTTGTAACTTCTGCTGCCCTCGGTGTGAATGTGCAGTAGATGAAGTGACCTGGCCATTTCAGCAGCCTCTGCCCCTCCGCTCTCTCTGACACACACCAGCTGGGATATTCTGCTCAGGTTAAGCACAGGAGATGGAGTCTCTGCTGACTGGCTATTGCTAATGATTCCTTCATCCTTGGAAGCTCTGTAAAGAGAATGACTGAAGTAAATAAACAAAATCCTGCTAGTCTTCTGGTGTGTTTTCTGGAAGAATCTAGACATCCATACTGACTAACTTTACATCTGTCTCTTCTAGACTCTTTTGGAATATACCTTTTTAATTAATGAGATTTTTCCCCATCTCTCCCTGAAGAATTGGGACCCTTTCCCTTAGTTATGGTAAAATAAATATCCTGTATCTGTTCTGCAGACAGTCTACTAAGATCTTTTCTCCATTGGTTAAATTTTGGTCATTGCAAGAGTGAAACATGTTGTGGGTTGGGGTTTTTTTGTTTGTTTGTTTGGGGTTTTCTGTGGTAAGTGTTGGGTAAGAAGAGGGAAGAGAAGGAAGCAATTAATCATGCAAAGATAATTTTATGAACGTAATATATATAAAAAAATTTTAATTCTTCTCAAATCTTTCTCACTGTGTTATTTCTCTTTCTCCCCTAAAAGATTGAAATTGAGGTTGGGATTCTGTAAAAGCCCTTTCTCTAGATTCTGAACAATCAATATGCTGATTTCTTACCTTCTTCCATGTGTAACTTTATATATTTTTGACATAAAAAGAAATAACTTTGCTAATTCTAGTCATTTTCAATGCTACCCTCCTTCACTCTACAGAAAGAAGAAAAAGAGGGCAAAAAAGACATTCAACTCTTTTCAAACATCAGTGTTATTTATTTATTTTGACTGGTTTTTATAACCCATATAATCATATTTTACTTCTTTTTTCTTTTTCCTTCTGAAAGGATATATTTGAAGGATTTTTACCTCCAAATTAATAAAAATAAATCTATATCAAAATTGGTGGTGTTCCAAATTTGCTCTAAAAACAGAATGCAAGACCAATCACCTTTCACTACATATGAGTGTATGATACAAATCTTTTTAAAAATATAACTATTAAAGGTCACCACCAATAAAAAATAATCAACGCTTGAGACTTGCAGATAGTGATACCAAGAGTGTTTTTCATCTTAAAATTCCTGTTACTTTAAACTTCCAGTGTTCAAACTAGTAACCAAGCAATACATTTAGGTGACCATTACTCTGTGACCGGTGTCAAATGGTTTTAATTAACTAGTTGGGCAAGCTTAAGAAAGCCTGCTGAGCAAAGATGTATGATGTCAAAGAGCTCTCTTCTTTTGCCACTTCTATTAGACAGAGTCAGAATTAGTAAAATCAATGGCAAAGGAAGAAGAAAACCAAACCCTTTCCTTTACAGCAGAGGACAATCTGTTTATAGTGGAATTAGGTGGTAATGTTAGAATGGACATTTTAAAAAAAATGCTAATAATGAACACTCTGAGTGGTGATAAAATAAATGGTGTTGTCAGCAATGTTTGTAATCCCATGCTATACTCAAATGTATTTTTCTTTTTAATCAATAGTTTAGTCAAATTAAAATCCGGTAAAGCTGAGAAAAATAAAAAATCCAACTTGAAAGTCATGGACTTTCTGTATTCAACGCATACAACTGAACTGAAACACACTAGCATCCCTGTTACAGAAATACTATGGTCTTTCCAAAAGATTGTGCTTCCCTACATCAGTGATATCCCGTGTGAAGTTCAGAAATATCTTTATTTGCTTTGGCATCATGAAGATGAAGGAGAAACATGGGTACTCCTGGCTACTTGCTACCCATTGCATGCTTATCATCAATGTAAATTAAAGAGGACATACATTAACAAATGAGAAACAGTATTAGGCAGCATACATTAACCCTGTCCTACTATACTTGCTTCTATTCTACCTCCTTTGTCATAGAAGTTCCACCTACGCGGACATCAATAGCCTTTATAGAAGTTGCCATAGGAAATTTTAAGTTCTACACTGGCTGCTGTTTTGCCTCCCTGGCTTAAGATACTAATTTCTGGGGTAAGGAGGTCTTTAGGTCAGCGTCATATGCTAAGCGAGCGCCCTGAAGAGAGGTTAGGAACTCTAACTCGTCTCCTTGGGCTGCCTGTGGGTTTGAGTGCTGACCTCCCCGGGTCAGCGCAGTGGTGGTGCAGCCGCGCGGTGGGACGGGCACCTGGGGCACATGCAACCCGCTCAAAAACGTTCTCTGCGCCAGCCAAGAGCATGCCAGGGCACCCTGACGGTCCAGGCTGGACCTGTCCCTCTCCCCCTCTGCCGACACCGGGCCTGAAACAAAAGACAAAGCAAAGCAAAGAAAGGAAAAGAGAGGGGCAGTGGGCAAGGGGGAGGGAGGGCAGGCAAGCTCTGTTTTACTGCTCATTCATTCCTCTGCATTCAGTCACTCAGAGGCAGTAACTAGCTCAGCCCCATTCTGCCCTTACACGCACAAAAGAAAAGCAATCCCATTCAGGAGGAGACCGTGAGTTATCGATCTCACGCTGAACGTTAAGTTCGGTTCAGCAGCACTGTGAGCTCCCTCACACGGAAAGCTTATGTTTCCCACCAACTCTGTCGTATGATACTCGGCTTTTTGAAAATGAAGTGTTGGGGTCTAGGGGTCAAGGGCAGAGACATCTCAGCTTTCATCCTGGGACTTCAGGACACATTCTGGGTCATGATGAAGGGTAAGCCTGCCAGGCATTAATTGTACACGTTCTGTGGATCTTGTTCACCAGAGGGGCAGGCAATTTATGGTTGCTTCACTTTCTAGTTCAGACAGTAGAAAATGAGCCATAAAGCCATCATTTCTTAATGTACGTTAGATTTATTTTACCCATTCAAATTAATGAACAAAGTTTTTTGCTAACACAGTTTACAGTTCATTTATTTAGCTTAATATCCTCATTTGCAGAAATATGCAGAGATTTGTTTTTAATCACTGAAGAGATTAAAGTCAAAACTTAAATGAAAAATGTATTTATTTTAACCTGTTTCACTCTCAAAAGTACCTACAGCCTTCCTTTATGTGTACGATTAATTATGCATAGCACTACCCCATGTGTAGACACTCTGTAGTCTACACAACTACTTGACAGAAAGCAACAGGGATTCTTTAGTTAGTTATTGGTAGCATAGCCCAAACCCGAAACATTCAGTCCATATCAATTCCATATTAAGTTCTTACTTAAAAACTTAAGAAATGTGATATTTGGTCATTATGTCTTTATGAGAGTTCCACATGCCAGAGTCTAACTGTGGCATGAGGATAATTTCTCAGAAATTACTCAGTAAGAGCCGGAATTATGGGGTTTTTTTCTTTCACAAATATTCTTTCTCAGAGGTCTTTTATTAACCGAAGGACTGAGTAGGCATCAAAAAGAAGGAAGAGCTGGATGAATATAGACACTTCAGAGGAATAAAATTAATTCACAGAAAAAAAAAATTAAAATCCAATGAAAGTAGGAGTGCCTATTTAATGGGAGCCCAGAGCTGAGACACTTACAGAAATTCCCTCACAATCTTAATGTCTTTACTTCAATGCAGATTCATTTTGCCTGAGTAATAAGTACTGTGATACTGTCATTCCACAATCATGTTCATATAGTCAGTCACACTCTCCTGAAACAAAATGTCAGAAATGAGACATATGGTAATTCCATCAACTCAAACTTAAAAATTAAAAGTAGAATGATATGCTGACTAATGTTTGCTGTAAATTTAGTCCTTTATTCTTCTCAAAGTACCCTGAATCATACCAATGTTTTTATTCATAAAAAAAAAATAAATCACTGAACATATGCTAAGCAATTGAATTTTTGTGTTGATACTGAAGTATTCACTCTTTTCACTGAATATTATTGATTCACCATTCCCTGCATGTGATTGGTCCTCTGAATTATACAATGTTATTTTTGTCTATGATTGGATAACTAAAACTTTTGAAATGGGAAAATGAATTTTGAAAAGTTCTTTCTGACTAAAATACTTCTAATATGAGTAAGGACATGCATTCTAAATACAAGCATTATGAAATTTTATATACAGACAAATAGGAAAAAAACAACAAATCACCAGAGAAAATCAAATACACTGATTTCACTAATGAAAATTATAACAAAGATTTCTAATAATTGGTTTGATTTTTTTCCCAGCTGGAGATTTCTCTACTGTTTCCATCTGATGAATCTAAGATAAATACAGAGAAACACAAATTGTTCATGGTTTGACATGGAAATGCTTTTTCCATATATCAAATGTGACCCTCTCTCAGCTCTTAACCATAGCTACATTACATGAATGTAATTACTTGAAGATAATTATTCTAAGTGAAAACTAGGAATTATTTTTAGCACTACCTCCTTCTTCTCGCTCCAGTTTGTTGTGTTTTCTTCAACCTCTTTTTTCTAGTCTTTGTTCAAATGAAGATTTCTACTTATTTAGGAGAAAGATTCTCCTTTTTCTTTTTGGACCCTCAAGCTCTGATGAGAACAGATAGGCATTAAAATATCATAACCACTGTATTTTCATTCACTGCAAATGGCTGTCAAGGATTTTTAAACATTTTGTCTCCACTTCTAGTTAAATACATCTCAAATACCACAAATGCCTGTTCTATTTTCTTTTACTGATTTCCTGAGAGGAAGATAGTTCAGGTGGAAGGAGAAAACAAATCCTACATTGCACTCTGATTCAGTACTCAATATCCTGTAATCATGCAGAACAAGAGACACAAGCCAGAGAGATGAGTGAATTTGTACTCTACTATATGGATCTGTTAACATCACATATTAGCTTTAAAACTAACTCTTGTTACGTGAGAGTCCTGGTAGCAGGATGTTAACATTGGTAGCACCGGTAGCACGCAAGTAACGTGACGTTAACATTGGTAGTATAGATAACATTATTCACTATGCGTTAAGAATACAGCAAAAGTTACAATGAGAATTTTCTTGCTGATTTTTGGCTAGTGTGGTACAAAATTGAAAAAAAATATTAAATATAAAGTTATCTGATTTATCTCTCCTACTTTTATTCTCGTATCATAACTGTATGATAATAGTTTGTTGCTGTGTCACATATTTCAGTTTGCACATTCTTTCACACTTCCTTCATTTGCAGCTATGGTTCACACATGATCCAACCCATCTAGTCTCTTGATCATACTGATTCTAGTAAATTGTTAAAGAACATTTGAGAAAAGTCATATGGTCATTAATTTATGTCCAATGTGTAAAAACTTTTCTGGGGAAACAGGGATCAAATTCCATCTCATCTCAGTACACAATCTACGCTTTATTTTATAGAAATATTAGTCAACAAGTGCTGGTAAGTCAGAGAAGATTTCAGTCTGTCTAGAACAGTTCCTAAATTTTGTACAGAATCAATGAGAAGAAGTCATAGCTACTTGCAGTTTGCATAGAAGTATGCTTCCATTGACATAAAGGAAATCAACAGAAAATGCTAAAAGTTAATATCCCACCTACTACACCTAACATTTTCTTGTGTTTCAATGTTTCTTGTCTTCTTAGCATCACTGCCTGTCCACGGACTTTCTGATGAGGCATGAGATTTCCAGCTAGATCATGGAACCTTACAATAAAACTGAGAAACTATTATTGAAACAGATCGTGCAGATGGAAGACTGTTCCTAAAATCAAACTTAATACATATAAAAAGGCAGAAGCTAAAATTCAATCTGAAATGCAGTGTAGTCCAAAAATTAATGTAAATTGAGTAGGGAAAATTATTGTCTTAAAAAAACCCAACAAAACAAAAATATTAAAACATGTCAGTCATCCAGATTACACCCTGAACAGTGAGGTAGAATAATTTTCTGGTAGTTAATTTTGTTTTTTCTCCCCCTTATGATTCTGAGCCTTAAATCTTATCTGAACAAAAAGTCAGGCAGTTTGATTAGCCACTGGCTTCCCTCTTGACCATAATTATGATTTCATTTATGAAATATGCTTTTTTGCTTCTCCCCAATTCATGGCTGCCATTGTTTTTTTACAGTTTTGCACTGCTTTGCTCTATATTTGAATTTTTCTTTGTATACAGACAGTCTGTTTGAGTTGCCCCTCAGCTACTACCGCCTTTAACCTCAGACCATGACCTCTTGTTTTGCAGCTAGTTACTATCTCTGCTGCTCGCTGTTATCAATTTGTTTCCGCTTCATTCGGGATCAGTCATCTGGACTCTTGATCTCTTACCGTGCCTTCGCTGGCAAATATCTTTCAGTACCCTGTGAAGGGAAGAAAACCCCAAATTTAAATGAAATGAAACTGCAGCAGGTAACAAAAATGTAATGCCAATCCCCCCACCTCTTTAAAGATGATTTAAGAACAGATAATATTTATTCACAGATTGTCAGCTAATACATGAATAACAGATCACTGTGGGGTCAAATGAGAGAGTTCTTAAATTTCAAGAGACAAATTTTAGCTGAGAGTAAGAGGTGTCAAATATAACCTACCACCATGGCATATCTGCTTGCTGTAGGAATATGACATAAGCAAGAAATGGAATTTTAAACCTAATCTGTCACTACAATAAAATGGAAGGATATTCTCTTCTCTTTTCAAAGTGAATACATGGGAAGTACGATAAAACTGTAGGGAATGCTTTGAAAAATGGACAGAATGTATTGAAATGCTTACTTTTTATGAAAAGTAAACTTCAGTTAAAAACTAAAGTGACCATGCTTAAATAAAGAAGAAAATGAATTATTGTAAAATATGGATTTTAGTGATATAATTTTAATTATTTGAATAAAACTCTGTTTATTATCTCCCATAGGTGTTTCTGATGATTCATCAGCATGTTATTTGTAGGAAGTCAACACAAAACTAAATAACACATTTGGTTTTTTAATATTCTTTCATAAACTTATATTACACTTACCCAACGAAGTAACAAGACTGACACATTATCTTTTATTTGACTAATCATTGCTAAACAATACTTGAATATTGAGTAATAAGCTATAGATTTTTTAAGGAAAATAAAATAAATTTGTGAAAGAAAATAATTGTTTGCTGACATAGTTATAAAAAAATTAATTGAATTAATTATTTATTATGATTATTTGCTCAGTTCCAATAACAGTCCTGCCTTGTCAGAATTTAGCAAGGGGAAATTATGTAGACTAATAATTTGGCATACCTCATTGAATTCCCAATCCTTCTACTTCTTCCCCAGTCATCAACATTAGACTGGATCTTTCTAATCATTAGACAATACATGGTCTCTGGTCACTAGAATGCTACCTGATATACTCTTTTATTATTATTTTCTGCATTATTTTAACTGTCATGGAAACAAGAACAGACACATATAAAAATATTTTTATCTCTGCCATGCTACAGTCAATAGAATGCACTCATACAGTTTAACGAGTACCGCATACAGTCTGTAGAGGAACAACAGTATTAATTCAATTATATAATATCTTGTTTTAAAATTATGTTTAGGCCTTTAATAAGGTTTTTAGAATTTTTAGTATGAATCAGATATTTCTAGAAATCTAAGCACAATAAGACTGACAAACCCAGTTCTGAGGAATTCTGTAGTAGTAATCTTAGTTTCTGAGAACGTAACCTTACAGATAATATTACTAATGTCTCTTATAGAACATTCTGATATAATAATCCAGTTCTCCCTTCTTCCCTGCCTTCCATTCACATATATATCCTCATCTAATGGGCACCCATAATTTATTAATCCATATATTGCAATTCAATGGAAATTCTGGAATCTATTCCTGGATAGATTTATGGTGGCCATTTTGCCTGGGGGAACAAGACAGTTTGTGTGAATGGAAAGGAGATGTGCTGCATCACTTGCAATCAAGGCAAGAGAATGAACCTTTAACCATTTTAATTTACTAATATAGATACAGCAAAAGACTCTAGTCAGGACACTCATACAGAATCCTCTATGCAATAATAAAATAAAGTTTAACTAAATACTTTCTCTAATTTTATGTCATACTGTATAGAAAAGCTGAGAAATTGTGACTGGAACTTTTAAATGAACATGCAATATCTCAGAAGTATTTGGGGAGCCACCATTCATCCTACTTCAGGTGCCAAGCTCCTATGTTTCCACATAAAAAGGAGAGCTGATTAGTAACTCTGGCCTAGTTTTTAGCTATTGCATAAAATCTCTTTCCTGTAGTTCTCATGCCAAAACACTGAGAGTGCCAGCATAGAAATGCACTTTTGTATAATGACATATAAAAATGTTTCTGAAATCCACATTAATTATTTCCACAACTACTTCTTTGTTCATAAATTTAGTAAATATATAATATTAAAAGAAATCAAGCAAATTAGTCATGTCTCTTATGAGTTATATGCCATTCTTTTAAATGGCTCATAATCCTATTTCATGTGCTGCATTCAAACAATTATTGTAACTATTGTATGCTTTTCAGGTTAGTAGTTTTGAATCTTTCATAGCTCCTTTCTTAAACTGTTAGAGAGAAACACATTTAGCCACCTCTGTTACTTCATTAGCCTCAATGAGTTATCAAAAATATCTGCCAATGACTTTTTTATTTCCCCAAACATGTCACAGAACAATTTATCTGAGCCTGGTGCTTTATCATCCTTTAATCATTCTAATTTTGCAAACACTTTATATGATCTGGGGCTCATAAAACTCTTGTTGTATTTCACTTTCACAGAAAATTTATTCCAGACTTTAGGTTATGGCCTACAGCTGCACTCATAAATATCAAGGCAAAGAATTCATTCATGCTAAATTACCTTCCAGAGATGTGCAGAGTTATTCATACCGCTCAGAAGAACACCAAAATTCATATTTCTGCCAGGTTCCACAGAAATAGAATATACAAGATTGCCAGTTCAAACTTCTTTGCCAATATGTTTTGGAAGCATGGAAAACAGTCAAACTCCACACAGGGCTGCTGCTGAGAATATTCAAACAGCTCTATTAATGTTTGTCAAACTTTAAAAGTCTACTTTATCCAGATATACAAATTTTAACTGAAGTCTGAATAAAAGTACTATAAATAAACTCAACGAGTTGTGGGAAAGCTAAAGCAGGAAAGTTAAAGCTTTCAGAACTGTAATTCAGACCATTTAAGTACATACTTAGAACATCTTTTCCTTTGTTTGACCTAAGTATAATGAGAAGCCCAGGAAAGTGTCTGAATAAAACTGAAAAATATGAATCGTCAACTTGA
The DNA here is from genome assembly GCA_025311575.1 of Elanoides forficatus. Lineage (NCBI taxonomy): Eukaryota > Metazoa > Chordata > Aves > Accipitriformes > Accipitridae > Elanoides > Elanoides forficatus. Next base: position 1,433,734 of record JAOBAS010000008.1, on the reverse strand, counting down.
TTTTCATGCAAGCTTTAAGTTGTGAACAAGCAGAAAGTGAAAACAAGTCCCCAAATGAAAGTACACAATAGAAAAAATTTGAAAAAAACCTGGCTGTTAACAAAAAACAACTCCAGTAACCTAGTGGGAAGCCTTCATTGCACAGGTGTTAGTGTCAGCTAGAAAACCAACATATCAGCATTCCCTGGAAATTTGCCTCTAGTAAGTAGTAACAACTTACCCCTGCAGAATGAATGTATTTTTTTATAACATTCATAATTAATTCTGTCTTAACAGGGAACAATTTCTATATGCTATTAGTCTTTTGAAATTATTAAAACATTTATAAAGAGCAGAAGAATCTGGGGATTAATTCACTAAGAATAGTGTCCAATTTAAAATTAAAGCATCAAGCATCACAGCAAATATTTAGGATATAATCATTGTGTTTATACTCTAATGAATGCATTAGAAAGGATAAGGTTATACATAACATTAAATAACAGAGCTTTAGTTTATCATTATTTAGGGATCATGTGGTGCAAATTCTTTTAAATCCAGTACTGTAATTTGCCATGTCTGGAGGTGAGGGTAAACTTGCTCAGCAGTATAGCCTGCTTATCCCATGCTGTTTCGGTATATAGGTCCTTATTTCATTCTCTTTGCTCACAGGGCATGAGCAGTAGTAGCAACAAAACGCTGAACGTGTATGCTAGTAGAAGGTTTTTATTGCTGTTTCTGTTCTTGTTTCCTGTGAGAGCAAGGAAAAAGTGCATGTGTTGGAGGGGAAGTCTTGGTTCTTACCAGGACCTCTGCTTCTGAAGCAATTCGGTGGTTACAGTGCTTTTGGAGAACTTACCTTGGTTTGTGTCTGCTCCCCTAACACAAACTCCCACAATTTTTAACAAGCAATTCTATAGTAATATCCCCAATACCATGATCCACCTTCTTTCATGATCCTTAGGTCATCAGGGACTCCCAGGAATACCTGCCTCCATGCCGACTATACACAGCAAGTCCACCGGCTGGAGACCTTCCACCTGCTGAGGTTCTGCTACCTGACCCTGCTCTAACTCTCTGGTGCCCGAGATCCCTTCAGGTAAAATGGCATGCCTTTGCCCAAATCCATGTTCTTCCTCTGTTTGCAGGTATAAAGCAAAGTACCAATTAAACTTCCTGCTTTTTACATGTTTTTAGAAAAGTTTCCTGTACAAGACATGAAACAGACTATATATGGCTATATGAGATTCAAAGCTACAAGACTTTCAGAGAGGAGATTTCACCAGTAAAAAGAAACACCAAAGACAAAGTGTGTTTTAAAACTTTTAGAGGACTGAAGTTTAGTCAACAACAAATAAATTCCCTTCAGTGACTCTACAAAAATTTTTTATGCTGAAGCTAGATATCTACACTCTTTCAAACAAACCAAAAAAAAGAACAGCAACAAAAAATAAAGCTGTTTTTTGGTATGGTTTTGGGTTTTTGTTGTTCGTGTTGTTTTGGTTTTTTTTTTCCCAGATACTGCTATTGCTTTTATTTCCTGTTTATTCAGAAATAATCGTGCCTTCTTTATTCCCTGCAGTAAATTAGGACTTCTTAAAATTATCTACTTAGCAAGTGCTAGACCCAGGATCATCTCTCGCCCCTCCCAAACATATCTCACCTCTCCCAGGATAGTGCTTGAGATGCTAGATGATGAAGTACCAGATGGGGTAGGACTAAATCTTAGCTTAATTGGCAAAAATGTTGTTTATAGAGCCATTCTGATATTTAAGAAAAAAGAAAGGTAAAATTACCCAAAAGGAAAATGGAATGTTGAGAGTAACTAAGGAAAATATTTTTTATTTCTTTTCTTTTTTGGGTTCTATGCTTAAATGGCTGCAGCTTATGGCCTGGCATCCATTGGCACATATTCAGGTAAAGTCACATGGCTCACCAGGTGAGTGGCTAATAAGTTATTCAATGCAATGTGCATCCAGTTAAAGCAATAGGCTTCTACTTCTTCACTTGTTCTTTTCAGAGACACAGATTTTGCTGAATTTGTGCAAGAAAAAAAACCCAACAAAACAAACCACATGAGAGGATTTTCATGATTCCAGATCACCCAAGGAGGCACTGGACTATCTAACTGTGGGGACTGCTGATCAAGTAGGATAATAATTAGTAGATGTGTTTAAGTCTGCTTTATCTTGAAGGCAAAACCATCATACCTGAATATTTTTGGAAGACACCATGTAAGTAACATGGAAAGAATTTCTACTGTTGCCCTTGAAGCCATTTAGGAAAGCATTGAGTAGTTTCTGAGACCCAAGAAGTTGGGGGAAAGGGAAAGAAAGAACATGATTTTGTCAGAACCTTCACTCGGGTAAATGAAAAAAAAACAACCAACCAAACAAGAAGCTTTCATTTGGTCTTTACACTAAAACTTCTATACTTTCATATATGCATGAGCAGAGATATGGTTCCCCAAAGTCTGTAGAACTGTTCAGTCCAGGACAAATTCCCTTCATCTAACCTGGTAACCTTTTGGTAATATTTTCTCTTCTAAGGTATGCAATCCTGGTACATAATGTGAAGAGGAAAAGAAGGATTTAGCAACCAGAATTTCAATAGTTTGCTTTGTGTACCACAGTTCACAGAACATCCCAGTACAAATTGTCAGGGAATCAAAATACATCACCAGTGAAAAGGACACTATTTCTGATCTCATTTCTATCAGCAACTATTCAAGGACAACTGTAACAATATAAAATTATATCATGACCATTGCAATAGCATAGAGGCTATCCATCTCAAAGTAAGATCTTCAAAAGCATCTAGTCATGACAGCCACTGATGGTCTAAACACTTATTTAGATTCAGGGGTTGTGACAGTCTGACAAATTATAGTCAATGTCTCAAACATTCGTTAAAGAACTTTGGTGGGGAAAACGGCCTCTGTAAAAATGCTGGAGGTTTGTGAACAGGACAATGTGGCCGTAGGAGAGGGCCCCAGGGAGGGTGGGACCGCGCTTCTCCAAAGCCATAATTCCTTATCTTAAGTGACCAGGAGAAGGAGCACAGCGTATGTGCCTGG
>JAOBAS010000008.1:1413425-1430579 GCA_025311575.1 Elanoides forficatus | reverse complement strand
TCTTTCTCTCTTTCTCTCCCTCTTTTTCTTCTCTTTTCCACAGTCCCTACACCTCACCCTTTTAAACATAAACCGTTTTCCAAGTCTGAGACTAGGAGTGGATCCAGCCACCCCTGGGCTCCTCTTTGAGAAGGAGTCCAGAAAGCAAAGGAGTCTGGGGTGAAGACTTTTTTTCTTGTGGCCAGGAGAACAGAATAGACTGAATTATTGAAAAATAATTTAGTAATAAGTAAGACACCATCTCTCTTTTTTTTTTTACAGCCATAAATAATAACTCAGCTTCAGGCTGAAAGTGTTTTCTGAAATAACTATCAGATGTTTGATCTAACAGTACAGTATCATCTACTCTTTGGCTGTAACCTTGCTTACACTAGAAGATGAAAAGCTCTGACAAGCCATGACTACCTATGCAATATAATAAGTGGCCTTTAGAATAGAGTATTATTACTGTTGTAATAATAATATGTTGTGCAAAGGATACATAAAACCTAAACCATAAAATTTCCAATACACAGATGCAGAAGAGTAGCTCTCTGAAACATATCTACTGTACAAATATCACAAAATGCATACTGGTTATTAATGAATTAAACACAAATGTGTCATTATTCCCTTGCAATTTATTGGGAGGGGGGGGAAATAAACAGTATATGGCAACATTTCAGCTGAGCATCAGTCTCAATACAGGGAGACAAATGAAGTGATACAAATAGAAACATTCACGATAATTAAGGACTATTTAACAATTTTGTTAAGCTTTTTTAAAGTGTCCATATCAAAGTAGAATTAAAAAAAAAAAAAAGGAGGGGGGGAATTAAACATACTGCTAGGCTGAGCCAAATCTGTGTTTCTAGGTTTGTGATTTGTACAGTTGCTTGAAATCTGCAAAATGCAAGGTCATTATTTTTTTTCCTTCTCCCAAAAGGACAAAACTTAAAAAACAAACAAACAAAAAAACCCACTAAAAAAATTTATGTAATTGGAAATTCTTAAATATTTAATGATAAATGAAAGTAACAAACCAAGATGTTTCAGACTATATAATCCAAGTACAACCTAAAATCTTCTAAAAGGGAAAAAATTAGACCAAAAGAAATTTATTTTTTTACTTTTCAAAATCTGTCAAATATTTAACAAAAAGAAATATTTCCATGAATTATTTCTAATATGAAAAAATATTATTCAGATTAATTATTATTATGTTATTATTGTTGCTGTTGTTGTTATTGTTGTTGAGTCTTAATTGGTCACAAAACCATGCAGATTTTATCCATCATATAAGATGCCTCAATAGATTTGCTTGGGAAATTATCAGTGTTCTAGTTGAGGATGGAAATAAAAAAATAATCACAAAACACTAACGAGTGTTGTGACAGTATTCATTTATTCTTGATGCTTACAGATTTTTACAAGTCTCTTACTAAAGCCTTCCCCTCTCAAAGTTCACAGGCTTTTATCCTTAACCAAAATTACTACTATCATCTATTAGCTCTGGCCACAGGAGTGAAATTAGTCTTCATCTAGCGAAATGTTCTTTAGCCACTGTAAATGGAAAAGGAACAGAGTAAAAGTAACCACTACTTTTTAATTTTTCACCATGGCTGGAGCTGATATAAGGAGAAAGATGGACTTTAAATATCCTCTGAAGAGCTTGGGGGAAAGACATCTAAAGGAAATGACAATTTAGGGGCAGACTGATGTGTTATTATTAACAAGAGAAATTAAGAAAGCAGAAAGAAATGTGATGAGCAAGAGACAGAATGAAGGGAAAGATCTTGTCAGGAAAAAAATAAACAACTGATGGGACAGAAGCCTGTGAGAGAAAGTGAAGTCATGAAGCAGTAACAAATCTAAAGAGCAAGTAATGCTCGATGAGATGGCTGCGAAGCATACTGGGTACCCAGCCAGGATATCAATGACCTTGCAGCTCAAATATTATGCTATAGCCCCCCAGCCCCAACCCCAACCCCAGTAAGAGACAGGGGAAATAAACAAATTCCCACACAAAATAGTAAATTTTCTTTTCTACAACTTCAATTCTTTACAATTCTGTTTGTATGTTTAAGATTGAAATTGATGCAGTGGCTTGTGATTATGCTTCTGCCTGAATTTCTTTTTTGCTCTTGTCAAGCAAAATCCTTAGGTAGAGCCCATAGTTCTTTCTTTCTTCATTTCCTCCTCTTCTACTGTAAGATTTCTCTATTTATTTATTTATATATTTATTTATTTTACTCCAATATTCAAGTAAAGAATGAACTAAAACAAGGATTCAAAATTAAGTTCGCAAGCTAGCACAGATGAATATGCAAAGTTTTCAGTATCAAACAGAATTTGTAAGGTGCATGGAGGGTCTTCAACTATCACAGTAGGTAATAATGCAAATAAATCTTAGTAGAAGTAACACTTTCATTGTATTATATAATGCTAGTTATAAGAAATATGAAGCATAAAATTTACTGAATTCTAAATAGTAACTTCAGTTATCTATACAGTTACAGAACTGTAAAGATAACAAGAATTTTCTGTTCCAATATAACATTCCTCTCATGATTCACACTGTCCAGTAGCATAACAAGCATACATATAAAGCATATGTAAAGACACTTAAATTCTGTGTCTTTAGGTGTAATACTGCTTCTGTGAACATATCACCTAGGTGAAAATCTCACTGGAACCTTTCCTTACTTTATTATTTTATACAGATCCAGACCAAACAGCACTATTCACTTGGCTAATCCTGTGGAGGTTTACAAGACCACCTGCAATTGTACATAATTGCAGAGTCAGGACTTATTCTTATATCATTAAAAAAAACCCCAAAACCAAAAAAAAAAACCCAACAAAAAAACCCTCAGACCTGTAGATATCTAAGTAGACATTCAAACTGTCCTAAGATACAATAGTAAGAAAATAATTTTAGGACACTTCTCAGTATAATTTGTATCTACCGTATAACTACGATGCATCTTTATATTCTCACAATTCTCTTACAGTTGTGCTGCTAGTGAATTCATTCAACTACCAGTATTTGTTCTTGTCACAATCTTTGTCATTAGAATAAGATTTTGCATTTCTGAAGCCTAATCTATCATGTCCTAATTCCCTACAAAATAGTAGAAAAGTATCTTCAAAAAGTGTCTCAGAATAAATCTATTTTCATGAAAAAAAGACTTAAATGAGAAAAATTGTGCAAAATTAAACTATTCTCAAGGCAATCTTTGTACTTTAATGAAAACTGAAAATGGTACAAAATTTCTGCAGTCCTACGACAAAGATGACAATGAGAATAAAAAAAAAAACATGAAAAAGACAAATGATAAGAGTTTAAGCAGCTATTGGTAAGGTTCTAACCTTACTTTTTATTTCAATAGGCTATTCTTGAGGGTAGACTGAAATTGTGGGTTTGTGGCATTTCGTTATTATTTGGTGGGGTTTTGAGGGGCAAAGTGTGGGGGGGTATTTTTTAGAAATGCATTTTTCTATTTTCAAATTATAGTTTATCTGCCACAGAAGGTTTAGCTATCTTTTCAGCATTTTATTAATAAATGACTGACTCCAAAAGGATCTAATGCATTCAGGTATCTTTCTATAAACAATACTTCATATGGACTGCCACTTTGGGAAACATATAACTTTAAAACCAAATAGTTTGGCCATATTTGAGCAGTTAGAAGTCAATAGAAAGCATCATAAATCTAAAGAACATGACAATGCTTTAGCAAACATGGAGAATAAAGCTCAGTCTTTGTGTTTGATGAGTCAAAGGCCGGCTTTCTAAATCAAACAAATAAAGTAGTACAGATTTATGCAGCATTTGTGTAAGCCTTGAATACAACACTGACCATGTCAAGCTGATGATGCTTCAGGGCTTTGATAAACATCACCAGTTTTCAAGCACAGGAAAGGTGGGATTTTTGAACCAGGATTGAAAGAACCTAAATTTTTTCACATAACCTAGGAAAATTAGAAGGTTAGATGTTAGCTCTGCCGTCAAAAATCAAACCCAAAAATAAATGGGCAAGAAGGTTCATATTTGTGGCTAGACCAAAGAACAAACACTGATGCTACAAGTATCTACACAATCCCTCTGTGACTTCACATGCGGGCAGAGTTGGGTATGACACACAGCTAGGGCCTGATTTATGGTGAGGGGAGGCTGCACCTTCTACTGTTGAGGGAATGGGAAAGGTAAAGATGACAAAGTTTGTGGGAAGAGATACCTCACAAGAAGTAGTTGCCATGAGGCTGTTTTTCAGGCTTCTGCCATGGCAAATGTAAGCCGTAAGGATATTGGGGCTGCAGACAAACGACTAGGCTGCTGTCTTACCCGTAGCCTTAGGTTACACTGTGGAGCTGGATGTGAGGAACTACTGAACATGAATTGGTGGACATGTCACATGGTTTGGTGGGACTTGGCAGTGTTAGGTTAACAGTTGGACTTGATGATCTTAAAGGTCTTTTCCAATCTAAATGATTCTGTGATTCTAAAAAGCTGCCAGAGGTAACTGATAGCATCATGAGGAAAAACTGGATAACATAGGTGAGTAAGGGGGAGTTACCTGAGAAATGGCTCAGCTTTGTACATAGTTGAGGAGGAGCACTGGGAAAACTTTTGGAGAGAAAAAGCTTTTAAGGCCAGCAGTAACCTAGGCAACCATATCAGTAATAACATACAAGGCCGAGATTGCCAACATGACAATATCAAAAATACCTGATTTTACTACAGATATGTAAAACCACGACCAACATAGAATAACAGAACCATCACAGAGCTGTTTGGGTTGGAAAGGACCTTCAAAGATCAAATAGTTCTGCCCCCTCTGCCATGGGCAGGGACATCTTTGACTAGGTCAGGTTGCTCAAAGCTCCATCCAACATGACCTTGAACACTTTCAGTGAAGGAGCATCCACAACTTCTCTGGGCAACCTGTTCCAGTGTCTCACCACCCTCACTGTAAAAAAATTTCATCCTTATATCTTATGTAAACCCACCCTCTTTCAATTTAAAACCATTATGCCTTGTCCTATCACTATAGCTCCTGGAAAAATCTCTCTCTCCATCTTTTTATATGCCCCCTTTATATATTTAAAGGCTGCAATAAGGTCTCCCCAGAGCTTTCTCTTCTCCAGGCTGAACAACCCCAGCTCACTCAGCCTGTCTTCATAGGAGAGGTGTTCCAGCCCTCTGACCATTTTCATGACACTCCTTGGGACTCACTTTAACAGGTCCATGTCTTTCTTGCACTGAGGACCCCAGAGCTGGATGCAGTACTCCAGGTGGAGGCTCACCAGGGCAGACTAGAGGGGCAGAATCACCTCCCTCGACCTGCTGGCCACACTTCTTTTTATGCAGCGCAGGATATGGTTGGCTTTCTGGGCTGTAAGTGCACATTGTGGGGTCATGTCCAATTTTTCGTCCACCAGTATCTCCAAGTCCCTCTCCACAAGCCTGCTCTCAATCCATTCATCCCTCACTCTGTATAGATACTAAGGATTTCCCCAACTCCGGTGCAGGACCTTGTGCTTGGCCTTGTTGTACTTCATGAGGTTAAAAAAAAGAAAAGTAAGTAGGGGCAGGATCGGGGCAGAGAAAGGGACATGCAAGGGCAATGCAAGGAGGGTCAATAAACAGGAAGAAGTAAAACAAAGCAAATAATGTAATCAAAACCATCTGCAGGTAAATATCTATGGGGTGGCTCTGTGTGTGATTGTAGCAGCTGAAGCAGAACAATAAATCAAACCTGTTTCTTTCAGCGTATTATATGTGTCAGACTTCTGCAGTGAGGAGGATGGGTGAAGGTGCAGACAAAGATACCATGGAATGAGTGAGTTAAGCATCTCAGTATCACTTTGTCAGGCCTGATGGCTTTGGTATCTATAGCATCTTCCTAAGAGATGTGATCTTTTTCTACTATTGACAGCTTCCTGCAGAGTAGGCAATCGGCTGTCTAGAATAGACACCAGTTAGATGGTGGGGAATTAAACCTTATCCATGCTGAGCTTGACCAACCAGGTTGTCAGAAAGGCTGCAGGTTTACTATTTGGAGAAGGTAGATGGACTAGCATAAAGCTGCAGTAGTTAAACTTGTATTTACAGTAAAGGAAGGGAAAACGAACCAAGATCAAAGCTCTGTAGAATTTCAGCAGAAAATGGAAACTGAGTTCTCTGAAGGATCTTTCTGAAGTTGGTTAATATGAGTCATGAACACCAAAGGAAAGGACTTAATATGCAAATGTCATGGTTTAACCCCAGCCAGCAATTAAGCACCACACAGCCCCTCACTTACTCCCCACACAGTGGGATGGGGGCGAGAATTGGAAGGCTAAAAGTGAGAAAACTTGTGGGTTGAGATAAAGACAGTTTAATAGGTAAAGCAAAAGCTGTGCAAGCAAGCGAAGCAAAACGAGGAATTCATGTACCACTTCCCATCGGGTGTTCAGCCATCTCCGAGAAAGCAGGGCTCCATCCCGCCTGACGGTGACTTGGGAAGACAAACATCATCACTCTGGATGTTCCCGTCCTCTTTCTTCTTCCCCCAGCTTTATATTACTGATCATGACGTCCTACGGTGTGGGACATCCCTTGGGTCGGTTGTGGTCAGCCGTTCCAGCTGTGTCCCCTCCCAGCTCCTTGTGCCCCCCCAGCCTGCTCGCTGGTGGGGTGGGGGGAGAAGCAGAAAAGCCCTCGGCTCTGTGTGAGCCCTGCTCAACAACAGCTAAAACATCCCTGTGTTATCAACACCGTTTTCAGGACAAATCCAAAACATAGTCCCAGAACAGCTACTAGGAAGAAAATTAACTCTATCCCAGCCAAAACCAGCACAGCAAGTTAACTAAGATGTTAAGAAACTGGAGATTAGGCTAAATCAGAGGTTTAATCAGAACAGGAAGACTAAGAGTATAGGACAGAAAAGAGAGTAAGAAGGGGATGAAAGTTGTGGGAAGTCTGCAAACAAGAATGAGAGCTCTGCATCATGGTCTTTTCTGTCTGTAGAAAACAAATACACAGGAGAGAATAGCTGTAGTTATAGTTGTCAGAGCCAGGAAAAGCATACAAATATTTTTGCAAAGGTGAGACCATAAACAACAAACAAATAAATAAATGACATGGAAAATAGGACTGAAAGACATTGCTAAGTATTAGTTCGACCCATCCACAAACTAAGTTTCTATCTCCAATGAGCTGGGGTAGAGCAGATTGGTTTAAATCCTGAGTTAGTTACCTACTGTTAGTTTAGTAAATTTGAGTGAAAAGAATCTGAATCTTAACTTTCAACTTTTTTTTTTTTTTTTTTAATTTAAATTGTGGTTCAGAATATGCTAATACTGAGGAAGTCATATGTGAGAAAGCAGTAGCACTTCTAGCCTGAGCACTAAACCAATTTTTTTCTGCCAATTCTGGCTAAAGAAAATTGAATTTAAAACCTGAAACTAAAACCAAACACATATCTGTCGTGAAGGCTGGAGAAAGAAATTGCAACTAAACACATGAGGAAATTTTATACTTAATTTACTGATAACTCAATTGCAACATAAACCAATAGCCGGAGAAGAGGTAAACTAGTTCCTACGTTCAAGAAAACATCTAGAGCAGATTAAATTGTAATACTACTTTCCACATAGACTGTAAAGACACTATAAAAAGTAACATTCAAAGAGATGTGGAAAATTGAGAGAGCCTGAGACACAAAAGAAGAAAAGTGGACAATCTTGTACCAATGTGTACTCCATAACATGGAATATATGTGAAAGTGTCAGTTAAGAGACAGTATTTAAAAGCATTGCAAATGTTTATAAAAGGAGAGCCTGAATCAAATAAGTTTTATGAAGATGCTAGGAAGTAGTCCAACCTAAAGGACAGCGAAGGAGTCCAGATGTTACTCTGGACCTGTATAGGTTTGGGTCTTTTAATTCTGTGTTAAAATGCAAACCCAGGCAGCAACCAAAGATGTCTAGAAACTAAGATTGCTCCCTAAAAGCTTGTTTATAAATAAATAAATCAACAAATAAAAGCAAAACTAATGAGCAGTAACAGAGGAAAGTAATAAATTTAACGCCTTGAGGATTATTTCACAGTTCTTTGTCACTGCATAAATTTCTAAAATGTTTTTTATGGAGTGGGAGAAGAAAGCAACATTTACTCTTTTTTGCTTGGTTTCCTAAGGAAAGGAGAACTATGTGGTTATTCTATCTATAGGCTCCCTTCAGTAATGTTTTGGTTCACTTACCCATTTTGAACACACTTGATGAGGCCTCAGAACCAATTCAATTTCTACATGTTTTTTGATTATAGAAGGAAAAACCTAAATGAGTGGCTCACTGAAGGCAAGTAAAACAGAAACCAGCCCTTATAACTTTCTGTTTAGTGCAGCTGGCCACTCAGCATATTTGCAAATTTGAACTCTCCAGTAGACTTTGGTCTCTTGTATGCTGCCTTTCCTCAGAGACTGGTGAGGAAGAATAAGATACTCTATGATGTTACAGAGTATTGAGAAATAGTCGCAAGACCATAAGAAACCAGACTTTATGAGATAGCCGGTTGTAACTTTTTTTTTTAAAATGACTGGGAAAATGTTATGCAGAGGTTTTTTCCCAGGAGGCCTTATTATAATTTGGGAGTTTTTAATTAATACAAGCTTCATAAGCTTTTAATTTTCTTTTTTCTTTTTTTAAATGTGCCATTACAAATAAAGCAAGGTGAGAAATCATAATATTTAATGGTATAAGAAAATAATTAATGTTAAATATGCTATTGTACGTATGCATTGCTTTATTTCTTTGAACCTTTGGAAAGTGGACATACTATCTCAAATATTTTCCTTATATATCAATCATATGTGATAGACGGTGAATTGCAATACAACTTTTATTTGTTTAACATTCAGACATGATCTTTTCTGGTCTGTTTTATGCAGGGATTTTTTCCCTTTGGAGTTAAAAAAGTCTCACTGGAACAGAAACAAGTGATTTATTTTTTCTTTTTTGTTGTTGCTGGTTTTGTTTCGTTTTGAACAGACTCAAAGGTTAGGCCAACAGGTAAAAAAGAAAAGAGAATCTCTGCCCACAGCAAGGCTGTCAAGTATGGCCAACCAATATTATGGCAGATCATCATTCATAAAATTAATCTACTTGGACAAAGTATGCAGAGGACGAACATCCTGAGTAGACAGAAGACATAGGTACTATATACTCTATTAAACCCCCTCAATTTTGGTTCATAATCACCCTCCTGTCTTGAGGCTGAATATGAGTTCTACAAAGACAAGCTGTTTTTTGAATCAAGACTTGGATAATGAATGTTCATGCTTAGAGAGTAAGGGAAGAAATAGAAAAGAGAGAGAGCAGAGACTGGAAACCTGTCACTAAAGCTGAACGGTAGATAACTTTATGCACGAAGAGTATGACTTGAAGAGTATCTGATACCCAGTCCTAAAGAGAAACAATCTGAATCCACCAAAAGCTAGTGAATGTAGTTATACATTTTATTTTCAAGTGAGATGAGCCAAAACATGAGTACGTTAACTATAAGCTCATAAAAACCCATGTCTGAGGTACTTAGTTAAGACTCAGATATGCTTAAAAAGTCTTTTAGGCATCACTTTCAAAGGACTGAACTATACAGTAGATTCTGCTTCATCTTGCATCTCACGAGTTTGCACTAATAACGTGGTTTGATAGATTTGTCCAGTTTTAAATTTCAGTTGAAAATTCCCATTCAAATCAATTCATTCAGGATTTTTCCTGAATTCATCAAGATGTTTATATTCACAGAATAATCAGTGACTCAGATGAGTGAAAACCAGAAGAAAAGGCTGTGGAGTTAAGTCTGGAGCTAAAATCCTAAGGCACAAACGATTTTTTTTTTTTTTTTTGACATTAAAATACATTGATGGGATAAATAAGAGGATTGGAATAAAAATATAGTCCAACATTTTCAGAAAGAACAGAGATAACAGGAGAAGACCTATGAAAGGTACAATATGCTTCTGCATAAGTGTTCTGAATACAGAGGAAGACAGGATTCTTGGAGGTTCAAGGATATGTGGAAAGAATATAGGCATCCTTACCATAAGAGCAGTTACTATTGTTGTGAATAACTAACAAAATCATCAAAAGCATAAGACTTGCAAGGGATTGTAACTACTCATTCCTAAGGGATCTCTGAATATAGCGAACACAGATGATTCTTGACTCATCAAATACTTTGAATGAATGACTTAGTGATAAGATATATTTCTGATATTTTTTTCTATATACAGAACATTAAAAGCAATTATAAAAAGAAATTCTAATTGGTGAATGCCTAAATGAGAATAAGAAATGTCAAGAGCATGAACATGAAATAAGAATACATTATATGATCCTCAGAAAATTAAGAAATTTGAACAACAGAATTAAAAAAAAACCTGAGAAGATAGTTTTACAGACCACCAGAGAGTTGCAGGGAAACAGACATTAAGAGACCTCAAAAATACATTAATAGCAGCAAAAGCACATATATTCCTCCCACATAAATAATATTCAGGTATCTGTTGACTAAATAATGAACTCTTCATTGATCTGAAAAGAAACAAGGAAATATACATAGGGCAGAAACAAATTCAGACTACTAAAGGGTCTAAAGGAACAGCTCAGATAAGCAGTGAAAAGAAAAACCCAACAAAAAGTTCAAGACATGAAACAAAGTGCAATTAATATTTAAGAGATAAAAAGTAGATTTTTTTAAATATATCACTATTAATTGAAAGATGAATTGCAGACATATTTTCTTTCTGACAGACAAAAGACACAGAGTGTTTAATTGCCATTTTCCATCAGTCTTCATTAGAAGAGCTTAATGTATTGCAGATGGTTAACACAATTCATATCACTTTCATAACACTGAGGTTATGATCCTACAAGCTAGAGTTTGCTGAAATGAAATGGAAGTTTTACAATTGGCTGGTACTCCTAAGTTTGGTTGTTGCTGTTCTTAAAAATGTTTGAAACAATCTTTTCTTTGTGAGAAATGGTCAAGACATCTTGGAAAAGGGGAAACACAATTGCTATCTTCAAAATGAAAGACATAAAGGCAAAGAATTAGAAATCAGTAATCTTCAATTCAATATTACCAATAATCAATAATTCAACTTTTTGTGAACTTCTAGAAAAATAATAGACAGTGTGGCAAACACATTTTCCTGAAGGAAAAAATCATGTTAAATCAATATATTTTTATTGTACAGGGGTCAGCAGGCCTTTTCAATGAAGAAAAAAGTAATAGGTCCATCATGTCTTTGTTTGATAACGTCTTACGCGGTATTTCCACAGCAAGTCTGGGAGGGAATAGTAACATAATATTGATGGTACTCTCTCGATGTAGATGAAAACCTATATGATCATTATTTCTAACTAATGTTCTAGAATCATTTCATACAATCATTTAGGTTGGAAAACACCCTTAAGATCACCGAGTCCAACCATAACTGTCTCAATACAATTTGCCACCAAAATGGAAGAATGGCGCAAAGAGGGGATCTACAAGTGTTTTCTCCTAAGTGATGGATCAGTGAATAGTTTTATTAAACTTGCAAGTGGTATAGAGCTAAGAGGGACTGCAAATATATTCAAGGGCTGGATTTGATCTCAGAATGATCTTGATAAACTGGAGGAATGACTTAGACTTCAAAAAAGAAAAAAAAAGTGAAGCTCAGTATAGACAAGCAGACTTTGTGAGAACATTACAATTTTGAATGTACTATGGGGAATAGCTCATTAGGAAGTGGTTTTGTAGAAAAGAAGCAAATGGGCAACAGTATGAGCTGGAACAAGGGAATAATATTGTTGTTAGAAGAGCAAATTATGTGGGAGGAACACATGGGAAGCCATTTACTAAGAATAGATAAATTTGCTCTAATATTTTATATATACATCAAGGGAGATTAATTTTGGACAGACTAGAGAAGATTGATTGGAGGTTTAGAAAACATGATCTATCAGAAGATTGAAGTAAATGTATAGTTTAACATAAAAAAGGAAAACTAGAGAAGGGTATGAAGCACAGTTTAGGTATGTAAAACACAGCTGAAAGAAGAAAGGAAATAATGAGTTCTTTATTTCACAGTGGACAGAACAAGTAGTAATTAACTTAAATTAATTAAGAGATTGGGTTTGATTCCAGAAAAAACTAACTTTAGGGATAGCGAAGCACTAAGGTAAACTGCCTATGGAGGCTGCAATATCTCCATAATTGGAGCTCTTTAAAAGTGACTTGGAAAAATCTCGCTTGGATGACACAGTATAGTTGATCCTACCCTAGGTCAGAGAATTAATCCATTCCATATCAAGCCCTTCCAATCTTATATTGCTACAAGTCTAAAAGACCTGCTTGTTCTTTTTAAGCAGATTTTAGTTATATGCTCCTGCTCTACTTCACAGCACCAATGGAAAGCTTAACACATCAGTCTGACATTGTCTGACAATGAAATATACACTTGCAGAATTAGAAACATTTTTATGTTAATATAATAAATTTCTTCATGAACAGTAGATGATATTGATTATTTGTGTGCTGTATGTTGTCTCTCTAAAATCTATTAAACCTTCATGTTCAAAGCTCTAAAAAACTTTTTTTGGTGTGTTTTATCTAATTATCTAATAAATTAATACAACAAGGGAGCTCATTAAATTCAGAGCAAGGAAGAAGGAAAAGGTGTTGCTAGAACTTAATTAGCAAGATACAAAGATACCAATTAACACCTATAGCTCAAGAAAAGGAAAAACTTTTTCATGCACCATACTAAAAAAAAACATTCACAGCTGGTTACACATATTTAAGTGGCATGCAACTAAATTTGGTGCTAGTGTTGATATTAAGTAAAAAGGATCATGTAAAGGAAAAAACAACTTCCCCAGGGTAGCAACCAAGATTCCTTTTTATTGGTATTAACAGCATGTCCTTAGCTATTCAGATTGAAAGAGTAATTAGGAAAAAAATGTGCTACAGAAATGGCTAAGAATATCATCTTTTTTTTCTACCAGATGTACCACATTAATGTGTGCCAATAATAATTTATATACATAGTTTGCAATTAACACCTCTGACAAGCTAGAAAACAATTATTTTCTTTTTAAGATAATAAAGTGACTGCTAAGAATAATATCCTTCTTAAATATAGATCCTTCTTCTTTTACTCTTGTTTTGAATCACGTTAGCATGAGTTCTAAAGGTCACTGAATTTTAAGTAACACAGGGAACCATCCAGCTCTACAGAATCAAAATGAGCATGAAGAAGAGCCATAACCTATAAAGGAAATGGTGCCTATTTTTCATATGCTTTCCAATCTGTTAGAGATTATTCTTCCTAAAATTAATAAAGAGACTTAGGTGTCTCCCAGTTACAGTGCAAACTAAAGCAAGAAAACTTTAAGATGGACAAGAAGCTGCGAATAGATAGCTAGCAAGAAATATTGTCTTCAGGGTGCATACGAAAACAGTATTTCTACAGAGCTGAGGCATGGAGGCCTGCAGGGCGTTCGTTGTATTATATCCATAAAGGATTTAGAACAAACCCATTCCTGAAGGAATAAGGTATCAATACATTTTTTGAGGACTGAAAAAGGCTTGCTTGCTCCTTTCAGGTGCAGCAGCATGTACACATTTCAACAATAAACAGAATTTGTCTATGGAAGAAGGAGGGAATTCTCTATTCCTTCTGTCGAAATGGAATCCAAAATACCCCCAAACTTAAAATTCATGAATTGTAAGAAAGTGTGCACAAGAAGAATCAAGATTACCTGAACTAATAACTGTCTTAGTTATTTAGGAACCAGAAGTTTAGTATGCTTCGGTATTCAACAGTTGTCTGAATAAAGAGCAAGAGCAGAGACCATGTTCCAAAGTGAGTCTCTAAGCACTGGGATATACAAAGTACGGAGGCTAAGAGAGCGCATATACTTGCTTATCTGTGGACTTGCACAGAGGATGCATTAGTTTCTTACTGTGAGGCAGGGTTTCTTTGAAGGGTTTCTTTTCAGTGCAAATTTAGTTTGCACTTGAAGTCTTACAACACACGCTTGAGCATGCTGCTGGTTTTCTCAGAGCGGTTTTCCTCCTAGTGGAAGAAAATTTGAAGGTGTCCAACATGGAGTCATCTGTAAATCTGTCCTTGCAAACTGAATGCAAGGTCCTCCAGCAGTTAACACTCTATACACGTGCAATTTATGCCTAGAACCCGCAGCTGTCATTAACTTCATTTCCTGTGAAAACACAATGTGGACGTGCACTCCTAGAACCACAAAGAACCACACAAAACTAAGTTGTGGTCTTTCCTTCTTTGTGCAGCATTAGTCCATGATGTAGATGCATCTGACACCAAATTGGCTCAGATATATTCGGAAATAAGCAGATCTGGGTAAGTACTGCCAGATAGACTTTTATGACTAACTACTAATTTAACATATTGTATCTTTCTACTTCACCAAGTCAAAACACTACCTCATCAAACATTTCTGATCATGCAGTCTTAAACTTGGCTAAGCATCCTTCTCCAGTTTATTACACTTGGTTAAGCCCAGGGGTAAGATTCATATGCCTGGCTGTAGGCACCTGATGATACTTCTGATGCTTTGCAGTATTCTGCTGGCACTTTAATTGCTGCTCCAGAAAAGCATGAGTATTGTGTCACATTGGCCAGCCCTGCCAGCCCAGGCCACCTCAGCTGACACCAGGTGCTACAGTTCAAGCATCTTAATCTCTTCCTAAATTTTCTTCCTGAGTTCCTTCAAGCAGGATGAGAAGGGAGGCTTGAGCCAATGAAAAATTTTATAGCAGACATAATTCAAGAGGACTAGACTGGGATTCTCAGATGACACATAGCTTAATGAATTTCTTTTAAAATGGAAGAAAAGGAGGACTATATTTTGAAAGAGCAGTCTGGTGTTTAAAATCCTATAAAGCCCAGAGAACTCAAAATTCACATCTGCCGCTTCTCAGGAGAGTGTTGTTTGCACCAAGCATCTAAGCCATGTTCTTGTTTGCTTTTTCTGGTTCTCTCCCTCCCTTTTCCTGAGCAAACAGTTTTATGTTTGTTATAAAGTTGCGAAGCAGAGAGGGGTGAGAGCATCTTTCTCTTTGTACAATTAGAGGAAAAAGACAGCTAAACCTTCACAAGGTAGTATACTTTGAACTATCCTGAACTGTTGCAATATAATTTAGTAGTATTTTGATGAATAATTTTCAGAGTAACTTAGCAAACAACAAACAATAATTCTGACAATATAAATGAAAGTGGGATTTCCCTTTCTGCTTGTAGTGTGACTGTTTATTTGAATTTCTCTGAAACTTAGTGTGGCTCAAAGACGTAACTATGAAGGAGAGTATTCAAAATGTATATAACTTTGGAACCAATCAAGCAGTTCCGACTGTTCTGGATAGTCAGCGTATGTAATTATCTCACGGTGGGTAATATTTCAGCCTTAGGTCATGGTAGAAAGTTCCATCATTGAATGACTCTTGATTTTTCAAAATTAGCTAAGTTAATTGCAGATCAGATGGTCTTCCAAAATTACAAAAGACAGGATGTGTCTTTGTTGGGAGGGTGGTAATGTCAACTTTCCAGCTGAGGTAACAGTTGAAAGACTAACAATTGGCAAATATCCTTTACAAATATATCTAATGACCCAATCAACACTTTCTCTCCATGCATGCATTTTTAATGGCAATTACTTCAGAAGCCTCAGCAGTTCTCAAGATATTTCAATAAAAAGTCTGAAAGGAATAGAAGAACTAATACAAATTCCTAACTTGACCTAATGGCTTTGAGTGTTACTTCATTCTGAATAACAAAGGCAGATTTATCAGAATTAATTCCATTTATAAGCAAAGAAATAACCCTTTGAAAGACCTGAAGCAAATTTAGGACATTTTCATCACAACAGGATTCTCTACCCATTATCATTCCTTCTTTTTACAATTCATTATAAGAAAACAAAATCCCCTACAATCTGCCTTCTCAGGCAGACTGTAGCACAGGGACTTCCTTATCTTATTTCTCTGTCTTGTTCTACCAACTTTTCCAAGATTTTTTTTTTTTTAAAATGTACAGCTAACTTCAAATTGATCTCAACAATGTCAGTTTTAATGGTTACTGCATGCTTTCTCACATAAAACAGCATGAAATTTGGTAAGCTGAAAACATTTTGGCCAGTCCTTCTACAGCATAAGCAATTCAGGTAGTGAGTATTGCATTCATGCCTATCCTTGGAGCCAAATTTTGTTTTGTTTCTTAAATAGTGGTTTTAAGTTTTCTGCACCCAAGGGATCAAGGTGCTCTATCCACTAGCTAAGAAAACAGATAAACTGACAGCTTACTAAAAATGACTGTGTTTTTGTATGTTTTTTCTGACAGCTGTGTTTAGTGATTCATAAGTACAGATATAAATAATGTAGAAGTTTTTAGAAGCTTTATGCTATGGGCATGAATTTCCTCTTTTTATGTGGATTAAGAAATCTTCATACTTTTCCAAATAGTATAAAAAGTATGAAGAGACATTTGTTCACCTTCATGAAAACACAAACTCTATGTGAGTTTTCACAATGTGTATTCCTTATATGCCTCTAATCATTGTATTTCATGTAGCATGAATTTCAATAAATTTCAGATATAAAATGTTTCTTTATCACATTCATTATTAAAGGCAGACAGGAATTTCAGTTCTCCACAACTATCTGTCTTTAATTTTACTGTACAATTGTAATTTTTTAAATTAAATTGATGGCTTTTTTTTTTCCTTGCATCATATCCTTAAATATGATGAAAACTTTAAAAGATCTTTAAAAAAACCACTACAGATAAAGAATATTCTGTCCTAAAAGCTGAAAGGATGGAACACTGTCGTGGTTTCAGCAGAGTCAGCAACAAAGCACCACGTAGCCGCTCGCTCACTCCTCCCTCCCCGGCACCAGTGGGATGGGGAGGAGAAAATATAAAGACTCCTGGGTCAAGACAAGGACCAGGAGGGATCACTCCCCACTTATGGTCACGGGCAAAAGACAGGCTCAGCTTGGGGAAAAAAACAAAATCAATTTAATTTGCTACCGCTCAAATCAAAATGAGGATAATGAGAAGTAAAACCCAACCTGAGAACACCTTCCCCCCCCCAGCCCTCCCGCCT
>JAOBAS010000008.1:1394394-1412987 GCA_025311575.1 Elanoides forficatus | reverse complement strand
CGCTGAGGGGCTCGGCCTGGGCCAGCGGCGGCTCCGGCTGGAGCCGGGGCAGCTTCCAGCAGCTTCTCACAGGAGCCAGCCCTGCCCGCCCTCACCCGCTGCCAAAACCCGCCACACAAACCCATAACAAACACTTAACAAAAAAAAATTAAATACACTGACTTCAGGCAGGAATTTCTGATGTCTTGCTTGTCTTAGCCTTATACAAGAACAGCCCTTCTCTGAATTTCTGTGATCCTTGGCACCATTTTTTCCAGTTGATTGACTTTTTTCTGATTTCTCTTCTCACGTCTACATGTTACTTTCTCTAGTTTTGCGGTGAGGATTTTTTTGTGTGTATAAAGCTATTTTCAACCCTGAAACAACCGGCTTCACAATATGCTATTTGCTTATTCCTCAGACATTACATGACACATAGGCAAACAGGGAAAGTCTGTATCCAAAAAAAATATTTCAACTAAATAAATTATTGGCAAACTTTATTTCACTAAAAGATATGGAAGACTTTAATAAAATATAAATTACTTTGGCATACCAGTGCCAAGCACCTTAAGCAGTTGTCAGGGGTTATTTCTTCTAGATATAGTTAATAGGACAACTGAAGAATTTTCCACTGCTTGTGGTCTAGACAATATTTTCTTTTACAAAGATGTGGCCCTGACTTGAGGACAGACCCCAGACTCAGGAGACCCAAGGTCAAGTGCTGACATTAGTAAAAATTCCAATTCTAGTATTGGAACAAGTTTTATTGTGAAAGTACTTTTATGTCCATAAGCAGATTTTTTTTTTCTTTTAGCAGCCTTATAAGATTGCTGCTAACCATAGGATGATGAAACTATTCTACTCTTTACAGTAATTTAAAGTCAGTTTAAAAAAGAACAAAATTCTAGCCTCAAAGGACTTTCTAAGAAATGGTTGTTACAGGCTTCAAACTGTATCACCGAAAAAGGGGTATTAGCAATACATTCTGACCGGCATTACATAGACAGCACACAGATGTTTACTAAAAATAAAGTTTAATAATGTGGAGTACTTCGACTGTCTCTTGAAATAACCTAAAACAAAAATTTTCTTTTTTTTTTTCCTTTCTCCTTCCTTCCTAACAAGACATTTAGGAATGTAGTATTATTACCACCTAACTTTGTGAAATTAAACTTTGGACAATAATCTATGCTTTGTAATACAGTTTGGCATAGTATTTATACTTCTTTTTTTCAGTGCATGTATCTAAGACCACACTTTCTCCTTTGATCTTTCAGAACTTATTTAACTGGTTACATGGCCTAAAATGTATCATGTCTCTCCTGAATTTCTTTAACGCATACAAAGAAAAATGCCTATTTTTTATTCAAAAAATCCAAATGCTTGTCTCTTATCAGCAAACAGAAACCCAGTGGCTTCTTCTCGCTAGCTGCATTCACTCTTTCTGTTTCCAGATGCCTTGTTTCCTTAACTCATGCTCAGATAAGAAATTGTAGCAGGAACCCACACTGTGCTATAGTTCCTATCCCTATCATAATCAGCTGCTTCCATACAGCCAACAATAATTCCAGCGTATATTTATAATATTATCTGCCTTTGAGTTTCAGTTGGCTCAACTCACAGTCTGCAAGTCTACAGAAGTTCATCCCTGCTGGACCACAGCGATGGCTCTTAGACAGCTTCAAGGGAACTGCTGAACAGACTATTAGGACGTGGTTGTCTTCTGAGTAACTTTGGGTTCTCTTTCTAATTCTCCCACTCTTACTATGTGTGAGGAACAGATGGTTCGAATAAATCACATTTCCTTCCTACTGCATCCTCTTTTTGGAAGGGGGTTATAGTCGTTATATCTGTTATTAAATAGACAAAATAAAATGTACTACAGGAATCCCTGTTTTCTTCTCCCCAGCTTTCTTCTCCTTGAGGTAATATGACAAAGGCTTGTTTTCCTTGAACTTTATAAGACAGACAGATAGACAGACACAAAGTAAAAGAAAATTTAAAAGGTTTTAAGCTCTTCTTCCTCAAATCTTGAATTTTTTTAAATTATAGTTTGGGAAGCTTGCAGAACACTGGTCCTATAAAACTAACTAGCCTGACTGATCTGCTAACAAAACACAAGTTTCAACTCTGTATTTATACATCATTGTCATTGAAATGAAGCCAAAAAGGGATAGTGGTTACTTAGCTGCTCAAAACAAATTGCTTAAATTCTAGCCATACATTTTCAACTGTATGTATCTTAGCTTAATGTGATGGGAAATACAGCAACTGGGATCCATCAATACCTGAATGACTTTTGTAGAAAAAGGGAGAATATTTGTTCTTAATGTTACTATGTTCTTAATTTTATAATGTTGCTTGACATACTCTGCACTCTGACCAAGTACTGAAAACTGACTTTTATCATATTGGACCACATCTATAGGACATACTATAGAAAAGTCTTGGGTGGTCTAGTGCTATATAAAGCTCAGTGAGTGGCTATAATCTCTCTACTTACAAGATTGTAATGAAGAATTTAAGTCTCACCAAATTAAAAAAAAAACAAAACAAAACAAAACAAAACTCCTTTTTGATATTCAGTTTTCCTGCTTGGGTGAATGAACTCTGTATGATTTCATGTATGAATAATTTCTGTAGCTAAAGAATTCAAAAACATTAAAAAAATATGCCAAATTTACATATACAAATGTTGCCTTTATAGGAACCCTAATTGGAGACCTTTTCTCTTATTCATCTAAGGCTGAAACCTTTATGTACATTTTGGAAGGGGCAAAAGTGTGAATTTTTGAGCTGCAAAATGAGAGGATGAGGAGGAAATCAGGACGTAAAAGAATGAGCTTTATTATAGTCTTATTACTTGGATTTAATACTTCAATAAATTTGTTAAGAACTTCAAACAGCAGGACAGACAGTGAATTTTATTATTTCTTGATGGTTTAGCATCAGTGCTAAAGAGGAGGGGGAGAGAAGAAATTCTGAGTCTTCAGTATTGCTGCCATAGCATTCCTAACATTGCATGATGTTTTCAAAATTGATAAAAGGTTGATTGACTGATTCAAACCACACCACCACCTTTTTATATCGCCACTGTTACTTCTTATATAACTCTTGCACATTTCTTGCTTAAGGACAAATGCAAAGTCCGCACCCAAGAAGGAATAACATCTTTCAATATTACGGGCTGGGATGGACAGACTGAGGAGCAGCTCTGGGGAAAGATGCTCGTGGTCTTGCCAGACTGCAAAGTCAGACATAAGCCAGTAGGGAGCCCTGTCATGTAGTTTGAAGGCAGTGATAGATCACACCTAGAGCACCGTGTCCATCCAGTTTTGGAAGGACAGGACGAACTCTAGTGAGTCCAGCAGAGGCCACCAAGTTTGGGGCTGAAGTGAGTAGCAGGCCCATGAGGAGAGGCTGGGGAGCAGAGCTTGTCCAGCCTGGGGCACGGAATGATTGGCATCTCACAGCCATCTTAGTGCCTATGGGGAGGTCATCCGGAGATGGAGTCAGACTCTTCACAGAGATACATGATGAGAGGAGAGAAAACGAGCATAAACTGAAACAGTTTAAGTTTCTGTTGGATAGAAGGAGAAATGAGGATGGTAAAGAAGTGGGAACAGGTTACCCAAAGAGGCTGGTCACGCTGCATTCTTGTAGCCAACTTTTCAAGAACCAGCTGGACAATACCTTGTGAAACCTGGTCTGATCCCATAGTTGACTCTGCTTTGAGTAGGAGGTTGGACTAGGGACCTTCTGAAGTCCTTCCAACCTGAATCATTCAACCTGAGTTATCTCATAATCATACTGGCTACTGCACACAAGATTTAAATATGTCAAATGAAAGCCTGTATTTTGAGTTGTCAAATATTGATAACCTGGAATACAGGACATGCCAGCCAGCTGAATGAGAAATAAGGGAAAGAAAGTAGAATCTTTTAGGGTGGCAGACAGCATGGAGCAGTTATCTTGAAATGTGTTTCTGAAAGGAAAGAAAAACAAACTCCAAACTTCAAAATTCCTTGGTGCAATAAAGAGGATATTAGAAGCAATTTACTAGTGAGACACACCCTAAATCCACATTAACTTATAATAAGAAAAACTGTTTTTTAAAAAAATAAAATTCAAGGGAATGTGTGGCATAGATGACTCCCAGGTCACCAACCCAACTTGTGCAGTTGTCACAGTCTCTTATTTTTAGAGAAGAAAGCACATAATTCATGGGATACTTTCATAGAAGTCCTTCTTTACTCACTGTCTCTTTCATGAGAAATGCAAAGTCAGTCAACACTTCTTTTAACATTTTGAAATATGTTCACCAGAATTTCATAGTCCTGGGCAGTGACAGCTGTTACATAGTTTTAATGCAGTAAGAGAAAAAAAAATCAGTGTTACTATATGGATTCATTAGTGTTACTTAACAGACATCATACCAGTAAAGAAATGTTTATCATTCCACACGTGCGTATCAAATAATTATTTTAACGTTTGTGTTTATTCTATGCAATATGTTGTTGGCTCTTTCTTCCCCCTCATCCAGATAATCCATGCTAGTCCTGCTTTTTCATTAAAGAAGGTCATTAGCTGTGGTGAGATTATCATTCTTAAGAGAAAGCTTAAGTGAGACCAAATGAAATGTATCAATTCCTCTTCTGGTAGCTGGTGGACTTTCCTGTCCAGAGGTTAAATCTGTTCAGGGACAACATCAAAAAGGTGGTGACTTGAAGTCATCAAGAATTATTCCAAACAAGTTTTTCTGGTCTTGAATGATTAAATGATCATCTCCTAGATTTAGTTACCATGTTACTATGTTCCAACAACACTTTGGTTTCTAAAGACTTCAGAATAATTTGTTTTCTCTAAACCAATTTGTCTCTTGTCAAAGTGAGATTGCAGTTTTACAACCACCTGGGGAATAAGTGATCCCATTCCATAAATAACAGTCATCTGCATAATATGTACTAAGATGTCCCTGTAGACTTTAGAGATATTATATATGAATAGAAAGATACAGACTCAGTTAAGAGATTTATGCAAGAGAGACTTCAGTTGATATGTCTAATATTTTCTAACACAAATTATTTCATATCACCATACAGACAAATCTATATAAGTAGTTCGAGTAGTTGGAGTATTGCAGATGTAAAGATAGAAAAGTAAAAAAAAAAAAAAAAAAAAATTAAATGGATATTTCAATAATGAAAATCTCTTCTTGGAATCAAAATGTCCGAAGTTGGGAATATGAAAGCATTTTGTGATGGCAAGAGGCATCATAGCTATAGGAATAATGCAGGTTTATATGTTTATTGTCTGATTCTGGTTGCACTTGAAAATAAAATATTTTTTATACATACAAAATACATTTAATAATATTAAACAACATCTCACGCAGACTCACTAGACAATCTGAATTAATCACTTAACAAATGAAAAGAGTGGATGGAAAAGACTATTGAGCCTACTCTAGCATGAGGGTAAGGTAGAAGAAGATAGAAGGTACTTTTTAGCATCCTCATCAGGTGTGGGGAAACATGTCTCCTTTTTTCCAGATATATGCAAAAAGAAAGTTCTGCTTTTCTCTTCATGTCCTTGTAGGTTTTAGAGGAGTTTAATATATAGAAGATATTTTCCAGTTTCTCAAATCTGTCATGATGATGCTTCACTCCGTCAAATCTGACAGAAAGGTAACTGGGAAGAAATCATCAGCAGTAATATCAGATTCCTTCCCTAAACAGAATCGGACAAAGTGATCTCCAAATGCTGATACACAGAGTAGCAACAGAGCTAAGAGAATGTTCACCAGAAAAAAAGAGTTTATCCCCTTCCTGTGCTATCCTTTCAGGAGCTCTGCAGGAGCAGAGAGAAAAGAGTTTACTTGAAGATGAAATGTGCTGATTTAAGTACAATAGGATCTCTGTAAAGATTTGCCTGTTGACAGATATCATCTAATCAGCTAATTTAAGATTTTCCATCTGTTTATGACTGAAAATTATCTGATGGAGAGAAACACACGAAGTTGGAATAGATTTTAAAACCCCATCTTGTAAAAATTTTGGAGGAAAAAGACCTCACACTTCAAAAATTATTGAGTTTTGGATCAAGTGCAAAATCAATATGACCTCATCCTTTTTACAAATAACCCCTCTACAACTGAAAAATGAACTGGGAGTAAGTTCGTACAACTCTAATGAAAAGCAGTAGATTGTCAGATAGACAGCAGATTTCAGAAGCAGGAAATATTTCTGCTTTTGAATAGATTCAGCAAACTACAAAGTGGCAAACTTAATGGTCAAGGTGAGAAATGGCATAACCTTATAATTGTCAAGCAGTTGTCAAGAGTGTTATAAGGTTATGAATATTTGTATAACTGTCAAATAGCACTAAGTCCCAGTATCCTTATTTGTAACTCTTCCATAAAAAAAAAAAAAAAAAAAAAAAAGAAAATCCAGATTTGCTCCTTTAATTCTCTTAAAGGAGTATGGAATCTGTGATTTTGTTGTTTTGTTGTTAAACTACACCAGACATAGTTGGGGAGAGGGTGGACGAGAATAGAGGAGTATGACACATGATGTAGCAGCATCAGTTAGAAACTCCAGATTAAATCCACTGAAGTTAATGAGAGTTTCTTCAAAATTTATCAGTGAGTTCAGATTATGACAAATCAACTGTTGCAACATCATTGAAGATAGAGTAGATCAACTACTCATTCTGAAATCATGTAAAATCCTCCTTGCCTGAAAGAAACAGAACAAGAAATGAGCAAAATTTTTAAGCAAAGGAATGTAAAATAGAATCCTTTTAACAAGTCATTTAAATAATAGGTAAATAAGAACAACTTGATATAATTTAAAAAAAAATATGACAAAGACACTTGATAAAGACTAAAAAGGCATGGGATAAGAGAACAGTGTGACTGGAAAATAGCAGGGACAGAGAAGTGTAAGAGCACTCAGAAAATTTTTGTCAGAAAAAGGGAAATAGTCTGGGGAAGATAATTTGTTGTAACATTTCTTAAATGCGGTTAGTTTTCTCTCTCCTCCCAAAGAAGGAAAAAGTGGCTAAACACTGACCCTGGTAGGTTTTGGGGTATTTTAGTTTTCATTTCAATCTTAACTAGAGCCAGAATACATCTGGATTTCCTCAGACATGTCCTCCCTTTTCTGCCGAGAAATTTTCTCTGTCTGGGAACTAGAGAAGTTTGTACCCCCAGCTGGGGTGTCCAAAATTTCCAGACATGTTTACTATGCACGTACAGATTAGCTTTGCAGCATAGGCATAGTGAGTCTGCTGCTTCTGGGAAACATCAGTGCGCTGTGCATGTGTGATACAGTTGGTCTGCACACACGCAGCAAGCCTAGCGTGCTCCAAACGCATCGTATTTATGGCACAGCCTGTGACAAGCACACGAGTTTCTACCCAGGTTTTCCAAGACAGAAACGGTTTTGAATCGTTTGTGGATTTCTTCTCCTGCTTCCTGGAAAAAGCCAATCTTACCATAAGTGGAATGGCACTGAAAAAAGCTGAAGGAAGAAATCACAAAAGTTGAAGAGATAAGTTCACAATAACCCTAATGAATGCAAACAGCAGGGACAGGCATCAGAGACAGCTCGTTGTGATTGATGGGATCAGCTCTGAACAAAAGCTGAACTCGGAGTAAAAACTCTTCAGTGTCTATGGTATCACTATGCTGCTAATAAGGACAGTCGGCATAAATGGATGAACAAGATTTTGTTTTGCTGAGAATTCTGACCTCCAGAGCAGCAACATACGTTTCCGAAGAGCAGCTGTTGCATCTGCCTTAAGGTACTGAGTATATCCTGGTTCCCGAGAGTGACTTACCTGTGTATGGTAGACAGTTGTGCTGAAGATCCGAAGAGACGATGCCACTTCCCTTTCGTTGACCAAGATCCTTCCCTCATAAAAATACATTTCAACTTCTTTTATCATTAGCACTTAAAAAATACAGGAAGAAATGGTCACCTAATGCTTTCAGGTAAATAGTGCTTGGACTGAATTAGGTGCAGTTACATAAACAGAATTAAGGCATAGATCTGGCCCACAAATTCATATGAACAAAACGAATTGGTCAAAGTCAGCCTTTATACTTACTGTGAAGGAACTCAAAAACTGAACTGAAACACAAAGATACCAATACTTCAGAGACAATTCTTCATCAGAAATTGCATAAATTTGTATTGGGAATATGCCAGTTCCTACTGTTTTATATCCATTTAAAGTCTTTGGTTAAAGTGATAAAGTGGACGAGTCGTATTTCTCTGATAACATTGTGCCTGCAGGATGCTAGGGATAAGTGGCAGAATTCTCATTAACATAATAGGACAATGCCAAATTAATTCTAATTATCCTGATCATTGAGCATTTAAATGAAAATGAAGACATTAAAAGTAACTAATTACTGAAAAGGCTACTTCTGAGAATAAAATATGAAAGGTTTTTCAAAAAGAGTGCAAAACAATGGGCCTGAACTCTCTAACCTCTTGCAAGTTTGTTTATTTCTGATGAACCTGTTTGAAAAAGCAGTATGGTTTTATTCTGCAAAAAGCTTGAAAAATGTAAAGTATCATTCTGCTAATTACATATGTTACCATATTTCATCAAGCATATGGACACTATAATAAAATAACTGCTATATTTTCTGTAAATTCTCAAGCATAAATAGTTTACAGTTCATAATGCAGCTGATTATCATAATGAATTTGTAAGGAAAAGATGAAAGTTCTACATAGTAAAAATTCACTAATATTGAACTATGAAAAATAGACTTCATGCAAAGCATTAAGCCCTCACTGTTTAGTAAAGTCTCAGAAGGAAAATATATAAAAATTTATATGACTAAAAATATTTTAAAGCAATTTATTTTGCAGTTATCTACAGAAATTAAAATACAAATTACTTAAGTGCATTACTATATTATTTTTATGCCAGTATCTGATCATGTTACCTTTTTTATTTATTTCCAATCTCTGTTTCTCCAAAAAGTAGAAGCTATCAGTAAAAACGAAACAATATTCCTCTAACAAAAAAAAAAAAAAAAAAAAAAGGAATCTTTAGGATTACTTTTACTTATCTATTAATAAAAATTTAAAATTAAGTGCCTTATTTAGTTTTGGGGGGTGAAGAACTTCTAGCAAATGAGTATACTGCATGCCCTCTTTCCCCACTGACAGGCAGTAACAGTGACCTTCAGAATAAAACGCAGCTGGTATACAGCAGCCAGCCTGTTAGGTGTGTGCCTGGACCTTGTTTTCAGCCCTGGCTACTTCACATTGCAACCTGATTCAGTAACATACTGCCAAGAACAGGCTAACAAGAATTAGTGTCAGAACAGTTGCAGCAACAGTTAAAGCAATTGCATTCAGTTATTAGAAATGTTGACTTTCCACTCACACTTTATACAGTTTGCTGAATTGGAAAAGAGCAACAAAATCCTAGTTTAGTTTTGAAGTGTTTTCATTATGGTGGTTTTTTCTGTGATATTTTTTTTCTTTCTCCCCCCAAAAAAAGCTTGCTTAAACTGCTGGAACCTCTGTTCTGTCTAGGTCAGGTGCCTCAGCCAGGATGAGCAGCATCCCTCATGTTCCCCTGTTGCAAATACAGTTCTAGTGTCTGAGAATTCAGAAGGTACTCAATGAAAAAAATTGAGGGACAGACTGTAATAGTGCAAATTTGTTAAAATGTTTCTTCCCTCTTCTAAGTGCCACAATACAGTTCATAGGACATCTGTGTGACTTTTTGCTCTGACTCTCTCTGTCAAGTCACCAGGGAGGCCTGAGGCTTGCAATACTCTCTGAAGGAAACAGGACTAGGTCCAATAAGAGATTTAGATGAACACTTGTATGGCATCATGCTGTAGCTCCTGAGCCTCTGAAAACTCACTCTAGAATTAAGCATCTGAACTTCCTCAGTAATCCAGAGGGAAAGCTGTGCACCTCTGAAGAGAAACCAAAAAGCTCTTCTCCAAGCACAGATCCTATCAAGAAGAAATATGAAGCACAAGACTAGAGAGAAGCAACACTCTGTCCAAGGAACCCGAACAAGGACTACCGGCACTGGTTTCTTTCCACTCCAGATCTAAGGCCAGGGATCATCTCCTGAGAACAGACATCCACAGTTACTCTGCTTTCCTATGAAAAGTAAGTTAAAGTGTGGATGATGACAACTTTTCCATTTTACTAACCACCTCATCATAGCTGTCAGCCGTAACTAGTGCTGTAAGCTCCCCCTCTCCCTAGAAATTTAGCTACCCATGTACCAAGGCACCAAGACCAGTTGTGGTCTGGCCCAGCTATAGAAACTGTTCTCACGGCGCTGAGAAAGGGCTACCAGAAAAGCCAGAGAGATGAGAAAGGCCAGAGTTAGAGATGAGATTGCTTAAGTGGGATCATCAGTAGCTCAAGGATTCAGGAGGGAAAAATATCATCATGGAAATGTGTGAGACCTAGAAGGCAAAGCCAGGGGAGGTCAGGGTGACGAGATCCCAGCCAGGAGATGGTGATGCCATCATTGGAGGTGTCGCTGGAGGCCCAAGGCAGCTCTCTGGCCCTGTGGATGCTCTGGGGGAGCCACAGGGCTGACGGCTCTTTGGGTGCCTCAGCCACTGGGGTGATGAGCACACAAGCGCTTAGCTTAATGTTTGGCAATTTCTAGCTATCTTCTGTGGCCACTAGCCAGTGAGTAACTATTTTATATCTTTTGATTGTGTATATCCTACTTGCAAAGTCACTTAGTGTCTGCCTAACGACACGCAAACATATTAACCTAAAAACAGGTCTAACATGGATGGTTATCAAGTATCATAGGTTAATTCTTCCAGCCTTGCAAGCAGTGATTCAGTCACCTCTCTTCCGTATTGTAGCTATAACTGCAGTGCAAAAAATAAGTCAAGACTCTGTGGCCTAAGGGAAATCTGAACATGAATCTCCCTAGCTTCCCATAACGTGGCAATCTATATGCCACTAAAAACTATGCTGACACCACTAGTTGGCTGAAGTATAATTCCACACAATAGGGTGAGATTTTAGATGCCTTTCTATCCTCACGTGGTTTTTTTTTCTTATTTCAATTGCTCTCCCATTGAGACTGAGCCTCCCAACAGGGTTTAGGTGACTTTTGGTTACTCCAGGTGTTATCACAAAGCATCTATAAAGTTATGTTTCAGACCTCATTGGAAGCCTACGTACCTAATAGGGAGTCCTACATCTCACTCTATAAACCCAGCATCTAAAAATTCAAATTACCAAATGCTTAAGTCCTTGACCCAATCCATGCATCAGCCTTTAGACCTTCAGAAATTTCTTGAGAATAACTGAATTTATAAACAGTATTCAAATTGTCTCTTCAATACAAAGTAAACTGGCATACACAGAATCACCTTATCCATGGGAAATATGGCAATATCACCACAGAATGCATTGCAATATACTCTGCAAGTTCATCATTGCAGTACCCAATTTTTAGGTCTTTTGCCATCAAGTGGAATTTTTAGCAAGGTGCAGTTATGCAGCTAGCAATAAGATTTGGAAGACAGTACTCTTTGAGGGAGTTGCCTCAACTAACCAAAGAAAATATTAAGGGACAGCAAAATTCAGTTTCCCTTTATACCGTAAAGATGCTTGAATTTGCCTCTATTACGGATCGTACACTTGTAAAAAAAATGTACATGCTGGTATGTGGAAAACTGCTGCTAATTTCAACCTTTCACTTCGGTGAGAGAGTATTGCACAGGAAAAGGTACTTTTTATTCAAATAGAAGTGAAATGAATGAATCATTCATACCTGGGGAAAAGCAAAATTCGACTTAGGAGAATTCTTTTCTTTCAGTAGAAATAGTAATTCCAATATTGGTAAAATTTCCATTAAAAAAAGTGGTAGTTCAGTAGTCACTTGTCAGGAAATTACATTGAAAGGATTACAAAGAAACAGGCCAATTGACATTAAAGTTTTTAAATGGTTACCTGCAAAAAGGTAACATTCTCTTTGGGGAGCAAAAGGTGGGGGAGAGATGGGAGAACAGACAATAAAAGAGGTTTTTTTCCTCTGAAAAAAAATAAATCTTAGACTATTTTCTATGGACTTTTTTGTTGTGCTCTGTTGTACTTTTTTCCTAAATGTTCTAATTTACCAATAATTGTAACAGAAAGGTAGCCTTCCATTTGCCCTAGCTGGCACTCTATGCACTTACACGTCGTGTTAGACTGCTGCAGTTACAGGACCGTACAGTTCCCTGTTTTGTTTTGCAAATATTAGTTAAATGTAACTGCAGTTAATTTAGGCAGTAAAATATACGTACACACTAAGCAATGTTAAAAATTTTTAGGAATAGAATTTTAAAATTTTAAAGTAATACATGCATTAACAAATACTTTTCCAGCATTGTGAAGAACTCACAGTTATTTAAAAGTTTCATAAGAAAAAAATGTAAGTCTCGCAGTAAATTTTGTCACATTTTTTGACCATCCAAAACAACCAGACACTTTTAATTATAGAGATTCTGCCTTTCTTTTTAGAAATAGCCCTTCACTTGAAAACAACCAAAGGCCAATTTAGGACTTGGATGCCTATCAAATAGGTTCTAAAATTACTAACTGGTGTACTGCTGAATCTGAGACTAGGCTCTGGTGCATGCATTAGGTTCCCAAGATCTTTATTCAGAGCATGGGAAGAGCTGTGGCAGGAGGGAACGTTTCAGCCACTTGTGGCACAGAAAGATGCTTGATCCACCTTCAGCTGAACATACAGCAATAGTGGGCGAGTTGGATCGTGTGATACATAAAGGACCTTCCTGAGACTTTCAATAGGCAAGACTTTCTGACCCAAGCACAGAGCATTGTACTGCTTTCAGAACTGACCTGAGATCTCCCGTTCAGCTATTTCTACAGTTGAGTGCATGCCAGCCTGGCAGCGACTATGTCTTTGTATGGTTAAAGGCATATTCTAAGTGTCTCCAGAAAAACAAACATACAGCCGCCACTCATATGCACCATGAGGGCAAAGTCACTGAATTAACTCTAGAATGAACATCTTTAATCTCTGGAGTTCAGGCCTCTGAAACAGAGCCTCAAGATTGAGAAAGGATGCCTTTGTCCACTTACTTAGAACCCTTTCCTGAAATTTCAGTTCCTGAAATCTGTTCCAAGAAGCTGAACAGATCACATCATGGCTATTGAAGAAGAACGTGGAGGAAGTCCCATCTGGATTATACATTAGTATTTGCTCGGTTCCTTTGAAAACTACGTTTAAATGAAAGGCTTCTAAATAAATATGTTCTGCTTTCATATTTCACCTCAAGCTGTACTGATACACACTCAAGACTACATGTTTTAGGTCTCCAAAAGGAGAAAATAGACAAAAAAAAAAAAAAAAAAAAAAGGAGCATTAAGCCATAACCTAGCAGTGGAGGAAAGAATTGGAAAGCTGCATTTACTCTAATTCATCCTGTAATTATCTTAATTTTGGAATTAATCAGGGTTTGAAGTCAGGGCTTCCCTTCCTCTAGCTAACAGCTTTGAGATTCATTTTATTTAAGCCTGTACCACCTGACTGTTACCCAGGGTTAAGCTTGTTACACTTTTAACAAGTAGTTGGATATAGTAGAACAGATAGAAAATGTGGGTGTCTCATAGAAAAATCAAATCTGCAAAGGTTCATTTGAACTGCATTTCAGCATGGCAGCATTTTTATCAGGTTAATAGAGAAGTCAGCAGTCAATTATGTGATAAAATTACCTCTACATTGTTGCAAAATCCAATCCGCTTCCCAGTTTAGAACATCAGGAAAGAGAAATATACACAACTTGCTTAAAAAGCAAAATCACTAATGTTACACTTTGTTTACAATTTGCTACAGATTTTGTATCAGGATCACTACAGAAAATGATATCAAGCAAGTAACAAGATTTCTGAGTACTAATCACATGAGACAATTTATAAAACATCAGTATAAAACAACGCACAACTTGTGACCGGATATTTACATTGTGCAGCTATAATCATTAGGGAGTAGAAAGCATGGCTACTTGTCACAGCTCACTGTGTGCATAAAAAGGAAGTCATTCTATCAATACCATTACGGAAATAGACTGTAAGCAGAACTTTTTTCTTATTTTCTTTTGCATTTCACAACTGAAAAATCATCTCAACCACTGTCTTGGATTCCTCAGAAATCTATTTCCAATCTTCCTTACTTCACTAGAACCATTCATAATCACTAGTTTTCTTGGTGAAACTCTAATGAACTTTCTCAGATCACATTATCCTCTAGGACTTTTGAGAGAAGGCTTATCAATTTATTATATTTGCATGATAGATGAGGAAATCTGTCTGTCTCTCTCTCTCTTAGAGTTCATCTACCATATCCACATACATACATCAGTTGGAGAGCTAGTGGCATACCTAGTTTAGGTTACCTAAGCATTTACTTTTTACAAGGCTGGTTTTAACTTCATCTACCTTTTCAGAATTTACTACTGGGCTTAAAAGTCCCTTGGTGTGGTCCATGGCCAGAGATAACTTTCTTTGGAAACCTGAGCACAGCAATTAAACAGCAAGATTCATTGCATAAGAGGCGTGTAGGCAGTGGCTGGAGAGCCAGGTGACAATCTGGATTCTTGGCTGGCCTGTACACAATCTGCCTTCCTTCCCCTTTTACAGCCAGGTTTGTAGATAAAGAAATTTACTTTTCTGGTTTTGGTCAGAATATACCCTGGAAAAAATGTTTCACCAAATACCTTTCCAAATTAATTTTATATGTCCAGAAAGAAGTAAATTAATATCTCCCACAGGAAGCCATTCTGAGAATTAATGGATAGTTAAAGGAACAGATCCAGTATATTCTCAGCAACAGCTTAACAGCCAAGCAGGTATTTATCCTGTCACTTTGAGCCATCTGAGAGTTAGATGCCTTCCCTAAGTCACCTAGATTCTCTCTATGGAGCACAAAGAGAAATAGGTACCTTCAGGGAGCAATTCACTATATATTTTTGTTGGTGGTGGTAGTTTAAGCACCATGTTACAATCAGTATTGTCACACTAAGTGGTTTTTTCAGTTCAAGGCCATCTCTCTTACACAACATTATTTTTGAATGACAGAAATATTTGTTTCATTTTATTAAGCACATTTTGAATTATAAAGTGAACATTTCCTGCTTAGAGCAATTCTCCACATTCAGCAAAAGCTGACTAATACTTTGACTGATTCAAACTTGTATTTCTCATCAAATCAATAACCTGTTTGAGGAGAAAAACCCATTCATTTTGAATTGCAGCAGTTAGATACAAAAGTAGATGACTTTCCTTTCATTTACTGAAAGACCTTTAGATACAGCAAGGGAAAGGGAGATACTCTGTTTCTGTCATATAAAAGAAGTTTCTGTGCTTTAGCTCTGCAAAGCTGTATTTGAAAACACAAATAATAGATCAGTACCATCAAAGCCTTTTCAAGGTTTTTTTCAGATTTTTCTCCCTAAAGGATGCATATTATTATGACCCTTCTCTCAGTCCCCCCAGTTCAGGAATAGATTTCACAGTTTGCACTCACATCTCAATCATAAACACAAAACGGGGACCAAGAGTTTAATTTGTACCAAAATACCAAAAGCACAGCCTGGTTGAGATAGCTTAACCTTTTATTAGAACCAGAAAAACTTGAGAGGAAAGCATCAGTGTGATGCAGTTTCATTTTGTTTCATCTCTATACTAGACCTTAAGTGCTTTGTTTAAATAATGAAAGCATCAAATGGTATGCGTGTGCAAGTCTAAAAATCAGATTCTAACTTTCACTTTTTGTTTTGCTTTGTTTTTTGTTTTGTGAGGTTTTTTTTCTTCTTTGGGAATCCTAGACCTAAGAGTATGGAAGGAATCACCCTTCTCCTGCTTTAATAAGATCTGCAAAGGAGTTGTGAAACCAACCAATCAGAAATGCAGAATTCTTCTGCTTTGACATGTAAAGCACTATTTTAGTAAAATTATCTTTATTACAGTGACAGAGAAGGTTAAATGGTAAGTTTCCTAGATACAGTGCAACCAATGCTTTGGTGCTCCTTTTCATTTCTAGCAAATGATCCAACAAATGAACAATAAGTTCTTCCAGCAGGCACAGACTAAACCACAAGTAAGTAAATAAAAACAGCTGTTAGAGTATTTTCCCTTAGCTGAGACTTTTAGCAGATTATTACAATGACCCATATGCACTCTGTAGCAAAGGAATGGTACTTCCTAACACTCACAAACACTGTTTAGCATGACAGGCAAAACAAGAGAGCAAGAATTCAGTTTGGGGCTTCTCTTGCTCAGTTCTAGTGTCTCTAGTGAAACTGTTCTTCAAGTGTTTCAAATTCTTCTTACTGAAGTTCTAACATGCAGTAGAAGACACCCAAAATTTTCTCAAGTAAATATTTTTCCAGGTGTCTTATCTCAAAGGGACTTAGATACCATGAGAGCTTCCTTGATCTGAACCGAGCTGCAAATTTGTCCATTTTAATTTGGAGTGATACTCTTCCAAGGCTACTTTTAGCCCAAATGAGCTGTTATATTGTCTCTGGAAGGGGTTGCACCTCACAGGTCCATTTTGTGTCCACATAGCCATTGTCAGGTTTGTTACTATAATCATGATGGTGTTCATTATATGAATAGCTTGGCTCATATGGGCTGTCTTTGCCAATGTTTTCTTACAACTACCAACCTAGAACACGGGAATGGGAAGAGTAAATTCACGTTGAAAGCATCTGTAGAGCTCAACAACTTTTTTTGTTAAATTCATCCATAGGTGAGACTTCTTATTTGGAAATTTGTCACAAAAAACTTTTGCTTAAACACAGACTTACAAAAAGATATTATTTTTTTTTTCCAAGGTTCACAAACCTTTCAACAAACCTGGGCTGAGTTTTAAATTATCCAGGCTAATAAATGGCTTTGGATGGAAAGACTGTGGTTTCACAGGGGTTGATCTGTAATCAGGCGAATCTCGGTGATTTGGCTTAGAGTTTCATGGTTTCTTTCATCTTAAGTCTTGAAGTAAAACTTCAAGGATGCCAGTTCGTATGAGCTGAAACTTAAAATATTCATGCAAAACCCACTATAGTAAAACTGCTTTGGTTTTAGGGCAACCCTGGGGAGGGGTGGGGGGAAACTCTTTTCACAGCCTTTATGCCTGTGTGGAATTTTGAACCTCAGTGCTTGTTGTTTATTCATTTTTAAGGATCCATCAAGGAAAGACTTGGCTCCTGTGACCTGCAATAAAGCCAGTGTAAGGATTTTGTGGTTTGCATTACTTAGAAAGTCACAGCTACTTAGAACAAGGCTTGGAATTTTTACAATGGCAGACCAAAACACATGGGTTTGGGGGTTTTGCTGATATAACAGTAATAGTTATGAGAATTATAATGTATATAAAATTGGATAGGATATCATAGCTGGGAATGATAGTATTATTTTAATACCCATACCCTCAAGATAGTTTAAATACTGAGGTAGGAGATGCTATAGAAAAAAAAGCCTCTACAATTAGAATTAGGTATACATTGTCTGATAGATACCCACTCAGAGACTGTCAGAGATGCAAAGATGGGTTTGTGTTAAAAATAGAAACTGCATTTCCAATGTTGCTTAAAAGCAACATGTCACTGCTACTTTCTCACTTCAGAAACAAGTAACACCAAAACACAAAACACTTGAAGAAGGGCAACCCAGTTTCTCAAACTGTTTATTTAAAACATCAGAGAACTTAATGCTGGAATATCTATGTTTCTTTTCTTCAGAAAAAAAATAAAATAGTTTTAACATGTTTATTTCAGAAATAGCATAGACCAGATTGTTGGTCCTTTTTGTTTCTTTTCCTCTTCTCATTTCCTTGTGTTGCTCCCTTTCCAGTGCAGCCAGAGGATGCTTAGCTAAATAGAACTCATGGGACTAGATGCCCCATTACAATATTGTCTTCTAGTCTTCCCCACATGAAATCATGAGAGTCTGGCTGCTTATTTCTATCTTTGCAAGAAATAAGGAGAAAGGAAGCAGAGAGGAGGAAACCTTCCTAGTTTTGGAAATGAACTTCTAAAGGCAGAAATATTTTTACCTCCTTTTTCACTGTTCCACTTAGTTATCAGTAGAAAAGAAAATTATGTCTTTCTTTCAGTTGTAGTTGAGAAGAACTATCTTGGAAACACCAGAGTACCTTCTGTGGATGTGAGTTAGAAAGGACTAGTTAGAAAGCAAGATAAACCTAGGTATCTAACTGTCTAGGTACCCCCACACATATATGTAAAGAAATAAACAGCCTTGATTTCAGGAACACAGGAAGAGAAATTTCTTTCTGGCTAAGAGACAGGAAGCAGTGTTAAATGTGAGGGTTTAAAAAACCAGATTGAGTTGAGATCTACTCCTATCAGACTTCTATGGGTGAAGCTATAATGCATGTACATGCAATGGAATAAGCACTCAGGGATGAAAAATGAGCGCACAGCATGAGGAAAAGTTATATATATCCATAAGAAAAATGAGAAGAGTAGAGAAGGGAAGGGAAGAGAAGAGAAGAGAAGAGGAGAGAAGAGAAGAGAAGAGAAGAGAAGAGAAGAGAAGAGAAGAGAAGAGAAGAGA
>JAOBAS010000008.1:1381666-1394294 GCA_025311575.1 Elanoides forficatus | reverse complement strand
GAAGAGAAGAGAAGAGAAGAGAAGAGAAGAGAAGAGAAGAGAAGAGAAGAGAAGAGAAGAGAAGAGAAGAGGAGAGAAGAGAGAATTGGAGTGCTAAAAAAGAAAATGAACAAGAAGAAATGTAGCTTTTTGAAGCCTTCTTTCATTAAAAAAAATTCCTTCAGGTGCCTTTCATAATTCTACCCTTAATATTTCAATCTTGAAGTAAATACTGTTATTGAGGCATAGGTTTCCTACCAGTATTAACATCCCTGGTCCTAACATCCCTAACAAAGGTCTTAGTATCCCTAGTCCTGGCCACCACAGTCACAGTCTTTTCCACTAAGGTCAATTTGCAAGCCAGGACAGTTTTACTGGTCAGAAGCTATTGAATAAAATCTTGAGGATATGATTAGGTTGAACAGTTCTGAACATGTTAACCCCTGCACAACGAGCCGTTCGTTACCTGTTGATCACTTCCTGTCCCTGACAAAGAAGGGAATGGATGACCAGAATTCAAAATCCCTCCATCCAAATCCCACCTACCACTCGCACAGCTTCTGAAAGCAAGTTTTATAGTTCCTTCCAACATCACTGAAGGGGAGAAAGGGCAGAACGTTAATCCTTCCTTCTCTCTCTGATAGGAGAGCTGGGTAATGGCAGTACTGTAAACTCAGATACATTTACAAAATGACTCATTTCAGTTATTTAAGTAACTCAGAATTATAAAGTATGCCTGAGCTCTGCAGATATATATAAATTTTTGCCAGAGGCAGGAATCACTTCTGCAGTATCACCATATCACTGCTTCACTGCTTCGCCGCACATAAACCTTATTTCCAATTAGTCTGAGCTCCCTGAGAATCAATCGGAGACTGTATAAACATTCTAAACACATACTGTGCATGCCACTTCAAATTTACCACTAACACTTTACTATATTTCTATCAATTATTCCCAGGAAATAGGCCATATTGCACCAAAGTCACGGTTTAACGGTGTCTGATTTTTTTCTCCAACCATCAAATTTTTAAGAGCACACACGCAAAACTACAGATAAACTATTTGTTGTATTTTCTACTTTTTATCTAACAAATTACAGCACAGGAAAAAAATAATATTAGCAATCTGATTATTAAGGAAGAAGAAAAAATTAACAGTTTGGTGCCCATTCATGGGCAATGACATGCAAATGGCATTCTTCAAGCCTCATTCACGCAGATTGAAATGGCAGGCCAAAAGCTTACTAAGGTTAACCAGCTGCTTTCATTCCCCCACAATACCACAGGCAACATTGGCTCCCCTAGCAGGTCTAAAGGCTTTTTTCCATGTAACCAATAAATCCAGGTTGGGTCTTTTCCACATAATCTTTAGAACTCAGTCTATACATTAAATTCTCCCTCAGAAAGACTGCCTGAGAGAAAATTCAAAGGGGCAAAATCAGTCTGCTAAGGATTACAGTCTTACTTCTCTCTAATGGCAGAGAACAGCACCTGTAATTTCCCAGGCATTTTAATCATATTCAGCTCTGGGAGCTGACACCTTGCAGCTCTTAAATCACAACTCAGTAGATATTCATATGTATTATTTTCTCAGTCAAAATTTTTGTGTTGATATAATTCTAATTAAAACTGGATCCCCATACCCTGATTAACCTGGAACATGCTAGATATCTCACTCAAAAGGTGAGGAAGGAGGAATATCATGTAAGCAAGCAATATATAGCTAGATGTGAAACAACAACAAAAAAATTGGACCATTGTAGAAAGGCATCCAAGGATGCTACAGGTTTATAATACAAACCCAGAAGTTTTAAGGATCAAATGACTTCTCATCCTCTTGGCTACTTTGGTTTTGATTTGTGTTAAAGATATTTAATATATACTGTTTATGTATAGGGTATGTTCCTGAGTTCTTTCCCTTTCCTCAGAACCAATGGAACTGGCTTTTATATTGCTTATTGAATGAATTTCTGGACCTCCAAGGAAATTTCTGTAAATCTAACAACAGTAAACATTTCATACCGTAGCTGACAGAAAGAACAATAGATATCCCTCTAAAGGTATGGACAGGAATATGAATGGAAATTCTGCTGAAACTACACTGGGATGCCACCTTTCTGAAATTTCATATTTTCTTTTTCATATTTTAATCACTGTAAAAATGGTGTTGGAGAAGACTTATCTGTGATACAGTGATGTTTACTGTACATATACAAATAGTTCAAATCTTAAAAAGGATTTTTTAATCCATTCTACTGACTTTTAAAATTATAATTGTAGAAATGTCAGGAATCAACTTACTATTCAGCTTTTTTGTTTTACTTACATTCATCATATCTCACCCTACTTCTGTATGATTTTGAATTGCTTCCCTTTCTTCTATTCCTAAATAAAATCTGCTAAAAGACTGCCATTCCAACTCCACAGCTCAATTAATTGTGCAGAAAGAGATTAATTTCACACAGTGTCAGAATTTGGCAATATTGTGACTCAGCTTTTAACTACAGAAGGATAAAATACCCCAGGGAATGGAGTGACAAAGAGTTGACAATAACATTCTGTTCAGTCTTCATTAGAAAATACCATGCATCTGGTTGTGGGGTACCCTTCCATGCAAACCACTGGAAGCAGAACCTGTGGTTAACCTTCACAACAGCAATTGCTCAACATCCTTGGGGATTTTTGTTTTGTTTTGTTTTCCTTATCTATTTTCCCCTTCTCCATATACAGTTTCTGGAGGCACAAAATCAAGGTTTTGAACTTATTTGAGTCTAACTTTGTCTTGATCCTGCCGCCTTCTCAAAATGGACAAGCAAAATACATACATTTAAACGATTAACTCTCAAAAATCTGATGTCACTGTTCTTCAATGTAAATCGATTTTTGAATATCAGAACAAACAGAATTAAATAGGAAAATGAAGTTTTAGTACTGTTCATTGTTTTACATTACACCTCAACCCATAAAACACTGAAGGTGTCTATGGAGCGGAACTCTTAATTCATTTGTAGTTGGACAACTAAAACATTACCCTGCAAGGCATAAGCAGGTTTTATTTTTACTGAGGGCAAAGCAATTCAAGATGATTACCTACATTACAGTAAACCTAGGCTCAGGGACAAAACCTTTCCTTTTAGCCCCTTTAAATTTTTGTTGCTAGCAAGCACAACTTTTTTACACAGATAGAGATTATCTTGTACCTCATCAGGAGCTGCGGCTGAGACCTCCTCTTTGGGATGTGGGAGTTGTTGCATTATATTCCCTTGGGTTAGGGCAAACCACGTTTCTCACTTCCTCAGTAGATACCATGTCTTAGAGCTCCTAAACTGGACGTTGTCATGGCAGGAGCCCAGTTCAGCTATGCATGGATTTCCATATGAATTTCAGAAGACTAATCATAGATGTACAGCCCAAATCAGTGCTTGAGCTGTAGAGAAGCTCAGAATTTTACCTTGTATGTTTCTAGACAGCTCTTTCGATAGTGTAGAGAATTTATAAGCCATTATTCAGCAGTTTCTACCTCTCTCATTAACTGTATAGGAAACCCAATGACTTTATATAGTGTATTTGCACTGATGGTTATGGACCCTCAATACTTAGGTATTGTTTTTCCTAACAGGTGGTTTGAATCTTGCCTTGGATATTCAAAGATGAAAAAGAAGACAAAAAAGTTTAAAATCCATTCGAAGCCTGATGGGATGACTTCCCCTACCAATGCCTGAAGTTGTTTTCTTATTAGATATGATACTTTCTTAAGACAAACTGTAAAAAAAAGTATAAAAATATATTCAATATATAAAAATATATTCAATGTAAATACTATTACAGTACAAAAGCATTGGCTTAGCTTAAAAGTTTACTTCAAGTCAGATGTTTTCAATTTCAAACCATTGCTTTTTTTAATTCTGCATGTTATACAAACAAATAAAAAACCACCTGAAAAACAGTAACTCTGGTGTCTTGTCATTGAAGCCATCCACATAAAAATAGACAATTCTAGTGAATTCTTGCCTCCTCAGCAGAAGAATGAAAGGAGGAAAAGGCAAAACAGCATTGCAATTTGTTGAGACTCTGGGTTTTAAAGACACCTGATATTTTTCTGTGTTGCATATTTTTAATTTTAGGCTATGGTAGACTCATTCTGGAAAAAAAAAAAAAAAGGGGGGGGAAGAAAAAGAAAAATACCAAATACGTGGTGTTTATTTTTGTTTTTTAAATATATGTAGTCTAAAACAAAAACCAAAAATTAAACAATAACAATTCAAAAGACTTTAGGAGGAAAAATACTAATTTATAAAAAGGTTTCAAACAACATGTCTCAGTTACATTAGACCAGCTACTCTCCTATTTTCTGATGGACTCTTCAACAAGTGGTTTCCCAAATTTTTATAACTCAGTGGGCTTATGTATCTTCAAAGCTGAATTTCAGAAAAAAATATGCTATAATATGGTAAAATAATAGTAATGAAAACAGAAGTAAAGACCATGAGGAGGTGTCTATATATGTCATATTGAACTTGATTGTTCATTCAATGTAAATCACAAATCATTTATTTAATTTAGGAAGCATGACTGCAGGTTACAGTGGCATGAATTAAAGGTAAGGTATTTAGTAAGGAATTCGGTTTATTTGCCTTTTACTACAAGGCTACTTCTGCTGTCAAAGCCGATCCCTTCATACAGTAATTAAAAGAACAATGCAGCTACAGTATAGTACAAATGTTTTGTATTGTGAACGGTAGGTAGTTAACTTTTTTCATAAGGCAAGGCAATGTACAATATATGTGGCTACCCTTAAAATAGGAATGCTACTAAGATTCTATCCTACAGCAGTTTTGTTCTAGTAACAAGCATAGCAAATGCAACAATGACTATCACTTTGTCTAGCATAGCTCTTCAACGCCTCAAGTTGTGATGTTTCCTTTAATCCTGATGGAAACTGTTGATTTTTTAATTACTTTGTTATGAAACTTTCAAATTTGTGGGAGTTGCATGGCAATCTGATTCCATTTAAATTACTGTACATCATACATCTCTGAGATACAGACAGCTGTGTTATTAAATGAGACTTTAAGACATTTCATTACAAAGAACATAAAGTTTCCATAGTATATATTACAATTCAGTATCAGAAAATGCTGTATTAAAGGATTGTTTATAAGAAGCCTTTTAACTCTATCTCTGCAACAAGAAATCATACAAGGCTGAATGGCTGTAGAGACAGATTACAGACTAAGTGCAGACAATTTATTTGCTGCAACCCTGCATTCCTGTAATGTTTCTCTGTGTGCCCTTTAGAATAAAGTGGAAACACAAACAGGAAAGTGACTTGCTTTGTGATAAATGAATGTGTCTGAAAACATGAGACAGTGAGAACAGCCAAAATAAGTGATCCAGGCCTGTTAAGCACATGAAAGAAAATGGGAGAGAATTTCTTTATAATGCCAACTTAATCAGAGCTTCAGTCCCAATAGCCACAGAAGCCAACGGTGGAAGTGAAAATCTCGTGCTGTTATTCATGCTTGGAATGAGATAAGTTATTTGAAGGAACGAGAGATGCTCCTATTCATAATGTAGCTTCAGGTTCAGCAAGCTTTAAATAAAAATGTAGTATCCGTTACTGTGTATCTTATCCCCTAGCACTCCTGAATATCTCTTCCTACTATATTGATGCTAATCTTTACTATCATAAAGGTCTTCCTGCTCCTTCATGTTAGCTTTGCTGAAGAGTCAGATTTAATAGAAGAGGGTTAGCAGAAGCAGCAGGGATTATTGCTGCAGCAGAGGATCTTGTAAAGCACAATGGGAAGTCTGATCTGCCTTATTCTCTTTATTCTTTGGGGTTTATATTATATAATCTCTCCATCCTTTTCTTTCTACGAATATTTATCTATACAGATAATTGCTTACTTTTGGATACAGGAATCACATGATGAGTGCGTATCCATTCGTCAATAATTGACATCCAATTACTCTTAAAAGGGAAGTATTACTTCACATTTCTTCTCCCTCTTTGTGTCTAAAATCTTGATAGGTAGACTGCAGCCTTGCCTATGTGCTTTGATGGCCAGGACTCCCTGAGAAAATATGGAAGCACTATGGAGCAGATAAGTGACGAGAGACTGAGCACTCGAAGTAGCTTACGTTTCACCACATTGTGTTGAGATATCAAAGTGACAGT
This sequence comes from Elanoides forficatus, assembly GCA_025311575.1. NCBI lineage: Eukaryota > Metazoa > Chordata > Aves > Accipitriformes > Accipitridae > Elanoides > Elanoides forficatus. The sequence continues at coordinate 1,388,132 of JAOBAS010000008.1, read as the reverse complement.
GATGTCCATAGTGACAGGTCACAACTTGTGACACAGAACATAGCACAGACCCTTGCTCTGTGAGCCACCTTTCCCAATTATTTTATTGAAACCTACCCAAATGAACCTCAATGTGTTTATGGCAGGTGTTGTTGTATGTAGCAGGTTCTTTACGTCAGCAAATTGGAGGCCGCGTGAAAATTCTGTGCTGACAATTTGTCTTTCTTAAAGGGCAGAAGTCATTGTCATCCTCAGTGCTTGCAGCCTTGAATGACAGAGTGATTCAATGATAAGACTACTTGAATTGGTAGCAAAAAAACATGAACTGGGGTCAGAATCTCCTCAGAACTGCAATCCAAAGGATTATGCCGTGGGACAGATGCATAAAGAGACACTATAAGGCTTTGTGGAGAATCTCTAAATCTAAAGGGCATGGGCAGCAGTGAACCATGAGACAGACCAGATCTGAAAGGGCATGTTGCAGAAGTAACCGATATTCCTTCTGCAAGGCACCAGTGCCAGCCTTGTGTCCTGCGTACAGCGGCATTCCCAGAAGAGAACTGACATACACTAGTGAAATTAGGTTATTCTGCAACTATAGACAGATCAATCATGGCTTCCAAAGTTCTGCAAAAGGATGAGGATCAGTGCCAGTAGCTTCCTGAAACATTTGATGCCTGGCACAATGGAGGGCATTCATCATATTTCCAGAAAAATTTGTTTTGGAAGGAATAATAGGCTACCAACTCTTGGACTGCTACTGTTTTTAGATATTAGAGAATTTCTCCATTTGGGAATCACTGAAATTACAGACAAACCTGAAATCCGACCTGATTTCAAATGGAGCTTTCAGACTAGGCTGGAGATGCTAAGGAAACTCTTTTTCTGTATTATAGAAAATAGATACAATAAATTAGCTAAAACCAGTACTATATTCTTATTTGATCAAGGGAAGATACAGGAAGATGAACATGTGGAAAACTAGGAAGATGTATAATGCCAGTGCTTTGGTGTTTGACTAGGACAGGATCTCATTTTCTTTTGATGTTGTGGCCAGTACATCGCTAACCAACATAAGCATTGATTTATGAAGCCAGATACAGGTAAGATGGGAGCATATGGAATATGCATTTCAGGATTAACAGGGACAGAACATTGTAGATAGAAACTTATCTGACTAGATAAGATAAAATGGTTTATCTCAGGATGCCTGTATGTGTATTTGTGTATAGGCAAATTTCCCAGGAATTCTAATGTATTTGCATAGATGCCTACATACATTATCTGAATACATTATTCATGTTCAAATTATTTTTAGTTATTTGAAAAAATAATGAAAATCATCCACTGAAGAAACATAGTTGTCTCAGAGATGCTCAAAGTAAAAGCGATGTGCCTAATAAATAACCATCTGACAACATACTGTTGTGCAAAACATCAGGGCTTAAATTTCTTGTTGAAATCATTTTCTGAACTGCCTGTATGAAGTAGTCCTATGGCAGTTTGTCTTTCTGGAATTCATGGATTGGCTATGTGAAGACAAAACCCACTGATTTGTCAGTCAAAAAAATTTATTGATTTAAATATGCCTTCCTGTATTTGCTGTTTGGGAATAATGTAGTGTCAATTTAGTGGTCTATATAAAGTGTTTCATCTGTTATTGAAGTTCAGTGAAACCTTTCTGGAAGGGCATCTTCCTCTATTGTAATTAGGCCAGTAGGAGTAACAACTTCAACAAAGAGCTTTATTAAACTAAGAGACATAATAGGCTCAGTAGGAACCATGCATCATAACCAAATAAATGAAAATTAATCTAATGGAAGTGGAGAGAAAAATATATGCACTACAGAAGGCTTAAATTTCAGGGGAAAAAAGGGAAGGAACACTTGTGGTGTTTGTTGTCTGCTTTTCTTCTTTCCCATCTCATGCTTTTCCTTTCTCAGCTTTATATCTCTGCTTGGTACAGTACCAGCTGTAGAATGAGTTTGCTGAACCTTCCACCCGGCCGGAGCTGCCTCTACAGAGCAACACTGAAGTTTGGAGTGGTGCATTTGGGGACTGCACCTGAACTGGCACATAAAACAAGATAAGGTCCTGGTCAGGTGATTCCACAGGCACCTTTACCTCATCAGCAGTGTAAAAAGTAAGCACAATAAGAGTTTACAAGGCTCGTTTTTCTCCAGCATGTCACTATGTGCTCCTCCGGCCACCCATGCTCTGCCTGTTACAGCAACTGTATTGGAAGTTGGCTTCTCTTTGCTGCGGCATAGTGAGCAGTTTGTCCCAGTTTCAGCATTCACAGATTCAGAGTAAGAGAAGAGGGATAGATCATTTGGACTTGCCTCTCATAATCTTAACATATTTGTCCCTAAAAATCCAGCAAAAAAAGGAAGCGCGCTCTCTCCCGCCAAGGTGAATTAGCAAGGGCTGCTCATGCTTTCAATGAGTCAAGAGTTAAAGCACCTCACTGGCCTTTGAAATTCTTATCTACGCTTTAGTTTGTCACTGACATATATGAATGTATATATAAAAATGATTTTGGAACAATGCCTGCATGACGATGCAAGGTACTACAGTCATTGCGATAGTCCTACTATATATTGCTTAGCGTGGCACTCTTTTTTTAACCATATGCTTCCTGGTTTTGCTTATTTTTCCCTCTGTTTCAGTGCCGTATTTACAAAAATGATGAGGAGTAATCACTGAGCATTATCACATTATCCCTACATAATTCCTACATTAAATTGCCACTGATCAAATCCAAAGAAAGCAAAATCCTCCTTTACTTTGCTCCCCACTAACCAGATGTGAGCTACCCTCTTTCTTCACACAAAACACGTAACAAAGGTGTTGTGCAACAAACTCCGTACATGAGAAGATCCAGGAATTTTCTGCTGAAGGGATGCCCCAAGGGTACCGCTGAACCAGCCTGATCAGGGGCTCAGGCTCTACAGCTCCCATCTGGATTGCTCACATCACCCTTTGACACCCATCAGGCTGCCTGGTCTCCTGCCAGAAAATTCCTAGACAGAGTTTGAGATTTATCTCAATTCAGGTGCTCATGCCAACAGGCAGGCTAGATGCCGTTGCCCTGTTTTAGAAGGTAAATGCCTTGATGGCATACATGTGACCAGCCAACATCTCTTGGCCTCCAGAAACTCTTTTGTAAAGAGTCCTCCTAGGCTACACAATGAAGAAGGGATGTCCTGGCTTGCTGCCTGCAGGACCATTGTTTTATCAGGTATTTTAACATCATGGCCTGAAACGCAAAAGTAGCTCTCTCATCTCTTTTTCCCTATATGTAAACTCCTTCTCCTACAAGAGAGAGTTGTATGAAAGCAAGGCACTTAGACCATTGGTACGTTTCCCTCCATGCTCCTTGTGAAAAAAGCATAGCACTAAACCAGAGAGTTTCCTCTGATAAAGAAGTTTCCTTGTCCTAGCTGTCCTTCTGGGACTATAATACGATCAAAATCAAGCTTTGGTGGTGAGTTGACTATGTGATAAAATTATGGTTCTTCCCAGTATTTATCAGATTGAGACCATGTTTTTCTGACCATGCTCCTCTAAAGGTCCTGGATAAACGCACCGCAGTTCAGGGCAGGAGTGATGCTTCACTTCACAGTCTGAAAAGCAAATGAAGGGGACAAACAAGGAGAAATGGAACAGAGTAGAGTAGGATAAAAGCTACTTCATGGAAAGGTGGTCTGTAGGAGAGGGCTACAGACTGGGGGGGGCTTTTACTCTGCCTTTAGAGATGGATAGGCAATGTTTAAAAATATACAGTTAATGTAAACTTAGATATAGGCATAGGCATATGTCTAACTGTCATCCTGTGAGAATTTAGACATGGTTATCTATTCTTTCCAAGCAGATATTGCTTTGACTGTAGGACTCACTTTACATGCATTGCTACTAACTAATACTTTGCTTGAACTTGTGAAATTACTTTAAAAAAAAATCAACAGATTTCTGAAATGATTATGTTGTTTATGAAAAGGCAAAATCTTTAACAATGCATTATGGAATGGAAATCAAAACTGTATTTAGTTGGAAAAAATAATTTGTATTTGAAATGTCTAGAAGGGAAGAATCCTTTTGTTATTGTTGTTCTATGTAAAAAAAAAAAGCGTCATCTTGACACATTTATGAGTTTTTTCCAATATTTTATGCATTTTGGTAAAACACAACTTAGCAGATACCAAGATAGTGAAGAAATCTGTTGAAAAAAATATATTTATTCTGTTGAAAAATTTCTATGTTTTGAGTGCTATGTTCCTTAAAGGGAACGAACATCTAATATGTGAAAAGTACATATAATGCATGAAAACCAGTATTAATAAGTTTATGAAAGACATTCTAAGATGTGACATGGAATAATAGCAAATACTGTGCACATAATTTTGAGTAATATGCCTTGGTTCCTGAAAATTTGTGTGCAACCACTCTGTGATTTTGGACAGGATTGATTCCTGTGATTAGGATACAAAATCCTAATTTTAAAATTTCTGATTGAATAACTGAAAAATAAATTTATCTGGAAAATTAATCTGTCTTCCAAGAAAGTGATTCTATAAGCCATAGCAAAATAATTGATGACTGTTGAGGAAATACTAGCATTTTATAAACTTTTTAAGAAAAAATGTTGCTCTCTTGCTGAAAATTAAATGTGTGGCCAATAAAAAACTGCATGCAAATTTAGAAAGCAGCAGTGATTTTGGTTTGTTTTGCTTATATAAGTGACATGGTGGAAATATATAATATTAAAGTATATAATTGCAGCATTTTTTGCATTTCATAATTTTATCTAAAAATTATGTGACATTTTGAAATTTGTCCATTTTCATAGATTAAAAAACCCAGAAAGATATGTTTCATCCTATATTTAAATTAGGTTTTTGCATTATGTTATCAGATTTAAGTTTTAGCTAGTAGCAAATATATGCTGCATTCTTTTAAGCTTCAATAATTTTTTTCATTTTTTTTTCTGCATCAAAACATACTTAATAATTATGGCTTCTCATGGCTAAATACAACCCTAGGAACTTCCATCTGCTAAAAAACTCATTTAAGTAAGTGGAATATTAGGATGTTTTCAAGTACTTATTGTTTTTAATAAATCTTCATAGAAACCTATTGTCTGATTCTAAGAAACTCTCACTTTTTCTTTCTTCCCTGGGTCATGTTTTTGTATGTCCTTCTACAATGACTTGTGTTCGAGATTCACCATATTTTTTGCTCTGTCAAAAGAAACCAGAACTCAATGAGAGATGAAACCTGCTTTGTGTGGGATGTGCTGTTTCTCTCTACATTCTTCTCTTGTGAATAATGCAGGACTGTCATCTCCTCTCTTATGCATCATTATTGCCCTTCCCTATTTCCTAATTAACCTATGAAAGAAAAAGTTCTGTGCAGTTTTTCAGAAGTGGCTGTAACACATCAGAGGAATTGGTACATTTCTGAATGATGTTCCTCTTTGCTGTACATCACACATGGAAAAAATGCATTTTCGGGACCACTTCTTTCTTCCTCCTTGCGTACTTTTCTAATTTGCTGTGTGTATTATGTTTAAGCAAAAAGCATGTGTGCAGCACAATAAAAATGAGCAGTGTCAAACACAAGAGAGGAACGAAATGTTAAAAGTTATCCTACATCCTTGGACACAGCCACAGGACAAGTACTATTTGACCAAAGTCTGTTTTACGAAACTGTCAGCTCTTCTTTTGCAACCCATATATGCTTTGTAAAAAGTGTGTTTGATAGTATGGGAAATATTTTATTTTATTGAGAATGTTCCTAATAACATACACCATGGGGACTTTAAAAAAAATGGTATTTATTTGTAGTTGGTTCCCACATACTAAGTATTTTCCATATGCTTTCTTCAAAAGAAAAGGGAGAGTAAAAAACACAGCAAGAAACAAAACCCAAGAGAATTACCAAGTAGACCTCAATCTTTTACTTCTTTCACCCTTTTGAGGAACAAAACCAATACCATCTGAACAAATTAACCAATCCCAGTTCATAAAATAATAATAGATTATATCAGAATAATAAAAACTTCCTCCTCCATAGTGCACCTGTCCTGGACTTGGAAGTGGGGGGGTTGTGTGTGGTAGTAATTGTAGCATACAACACTCAGGGGTATCAGCTACACTTTGCCCATTCCCCCTTTCACCACTCCACACACCTCACGTGTTCAGGCCTTGCATAACCAAGCATAAAAAGACACAAACACCACCAGCCCATGGTTTTAAAAAGATGAACCATTTAAAAAACGTTCACAGATTGATTTTGAAGACTATTTATTTTGAAATCTCAGTTCATGTAATATATGATAAAAAGTAAGAAGTCCTACAAAATTACCTTTCATAAATACTTTGCCTAGTTAATAAAGTAGCTATAATTGAAATTGCATCTATGTGGCATGGATGTATGATACGACTCTTTAATATTTAGTTAAATGCATATATTTGAAAAATGTTTG
>JAOBAS010000008.1:1368232-1380102 GCA_025311575.1 Elanoides forficatus | reverse complement strand
ATATAAGAAGGCTAAGGTTTTCTCTTTTGTGTTTGTATGATTCCAAACACCAGATATTTTAGATTGCAGTGTAAATGCAGATAATGATGCTGACAATAACCATCTCCAGTGGATATTCTGCTCTCATACCATTATCTACAGAAATTCTTTTTTCTCAGTTTGGTTTTTGTGTTCAAGTATAGAATAAGCAATGATAAACCTTCCCCAGTCCCCCTTTTTTCCACCCTCAAATTTTTCATACCTTATTTATGGACAACACATAAGTACAGAGAGAGCAATGGCCAGGACTCATACCAGCTCACTTGTGGCTCTAAATTGACACACTGATTTAGGAAGCCTTATAATCCTGGAAAAGTCTCTAAAAGCAATTGAGAGCAGTCAAGATCTAAGTCTCTCTCACGGGAGATTTTGAGTAACCTCACAGAATGTTTTTAGCAGCTAGATCATCGTTTGGTAGCTTCAACTGAAAGCCTAAAGCTGACCATAAACTGGAATGAAACCAGACCATAAATCAGGTTGTCAGGTTTAGAATCCAAACAATAAGGCCATTCTGAAGTTTGTAGTTAAAAGAATTGCTAAATATCACCTCTTCTTTCCAAAACCAACAAAAATATCCTGAAAAATTTTTGAAGGATTGCTACAAGTGACACAATGTCATAGCAGAAAAGTGTCTCAGGAGTCACATTCCTTACTAATCTTAAAGTCTGTGGAATAGCTGTGCGTTGTAATGACACTTCTGTAGTGGTGAAGAGTATAAATGTCCTATGGGACAGGGCAATGAAAATGTAAAGCTAAGCATGCAAAATATCTCATCCTAGTAAATAAGATGTGTTTGTTATTGATTTGCTAGTTTGTGCTAAGTTTACTACTGTCAATAATTTTTTATTTTAGAACTGCAATAGATCAACTATTCATTTAAGAGACCATATAATCACGTTTTTTGATCTAATAGGTGGGTACTGGGGACATGGCACTACGTACATCTCCAGCCTATGCTTCTGACATTCCATGTGTTCTGACACCCAGCTTTATGTCAGCTTCTGTGCCTCCATCTTAAACTATACAGAGAAAAATACATCCCCATGTTTCAGCAGATTGCTGTAACAATTCTATGTGATCAGATAAAGAAACAAATTGCAGTCAGTATTTTACTGTGCCCACCTATAATGTCCAACAGGAAAAAAATACTTTCTGTGGTCAATATCTAGTAACAACACTGAAGCAAAGAAGTCACGTCTAAATGTATAACTTCCTAACAAGATGTATAGGGGACTACGACGTGCTCCCAGCACCCTACCTCTGTAAATGTTGACCCAGAAATATTTGCATTAGACATCCTGAGGTGTCATATGGGAACATGAGAGTCCGTATAGCCTGGGCTATTCCTTAACAAGGGTGTCCACATCAGGAGCTCGGTCTCCCCAGATTTCCTCTACAGCCACTGGAAATTGATAGGTGACTTGTAAATTGAAGCACTCCATGTCAGAGAGACCTCCGCTTTGAGAATAGCGGATAAACACCTAAAATTAGATCTAAGGAATGTGAGCCCCCAGTCTGAGTTACGTTACAGGTAGTGGGTTTGTACCTTTGGTCACAGTTTTTGCAGTGCATTCTGGCTTGTGACCACACACACGGAGCTGATAGCATTTTAAATACACCGATCACATCCAAAATGGCAACTACCATGTGATTGATTCTTTTTCTATCCAATTCTAGGAAAACTACCTTGCCTTTGAAATGTTTAAAATACACTTTGATATTAATCAGTCACAGTCACTGAGTGTTAGTAGAGTTTATGAAATGTGCATCTTGATTTGTTTTCTCTAACTGTATTATGATAGACCACCTGTCTTTCAGTGAGCTCTTCAGAAAGTTTTTAGCTGTGGAGCATACAATTTGCAACTGGAGATGTAGATTTCAGTCATTAAGTGTTCTGCTGTAGGGACCACTTTTCTTTTCAGTCATGTTTTAATTAATTAATCTCTCTAATTCTTTCTTTTTCTTCTCAATCAGATTTGTTTGACAAAATATACTTTCTTTCCACTTTAAAAAATGTTCAGAGTGGAAGTTTAACTATTATTTTAGATACCTTATATATTAAGGACTTACAAATATGCAACTGGTACTTTAATCTACTTAGATTCCAGTGTAACTGTTCCTTGTCTCCTTTTATCTTGGGGGTCATCTTCTTCTGCAAATTATAATGAAGTGTCTGCAGGTATTTATTTTAACTATGATTTAAGTGTGATCCATCCCTGTGTGAATTGTTTCAAGAAAGGACATAAGTTTTAGAAACATTCTTGGTTTGTGTTTTTGGTGTTAGTGATCAAATATTTATTCTTCTGTCAGTCTATTTTTAATGTCTCCATAATTCAAAGGATTACATTTATAACTTATATAAAGTATATAACTGATATTTATACAGACAATGCTGATTTGGAAATTTAAATTTAAAAAATTGGCGGGGGTTCGCCAGTATTTTTTTTTTTTTCCTTTACATTGATTTTTGAGAATAAGAAGAGAGAGCAAGGGCGGAGAGAGGAAATAATCATGTTCAGCCCGACAAAATAGCAGCTCAGTTTCTTTTTTGTTTGGGAAAGGACGGAGGAAATATACTCCTGCTCATTTGCCAGACCAACACCTTTATTAGCAGAAAAGTTTGAGATTAGCCGCCTAAAGACAAACAGACTCTTCTGTCAACATAGACGGAGTGTCAGTTGGGCAATACTCTTTTGATTGGTCTTTGCAGGATGATAATCTCAACTAAGTGACCTTATAATAACTTCTTCTTTAAAGAAGATCAGTTTCATGTTTTTGTACACAAGGGCTATAAAAATCCTTTGTAACTCTGTTATGCTCATTTATGTTTGCACACAAGTGAAGAAATGTTGGGAGAATCTTCATGAGTAAATCATGCTTTGAGGTTCTGCGAGGAGGCCTTATAGGAGGGCATCGTGGGTTTGTGTCTGATGCTTACTTGCTTAATAAATGTCCTAGAAATAGGGTGGGCTAATTTAAAACTTGTCTTATTGCTATTTTGAATGATTATTGAACATTTATGAAAAGGTCTGTCACTTCTTGTTACTGCTAGGAACCTTAAAACCACTTACTTCAGCTAAATAGTGACTCATAATCTGACATTCAGGTGGATTTTGTGAACTTCCCAGGGAGAAGTAGGAAACTGGAAATCTAAGACTGCATTAGCTGTTGTCCTAGCCAAATACCACTCTGATGGACTACCACTTCATACCTATTTTACCTATGTGGAAATGATGCCACAGAATGAAGAACAACGATAAATCTGACCTCAATTTCTAACTAGTTTATCTAGTTCTTTTCTTGAAAGGTTTTGTAAAACAACAACAAAAAAGGAAAAAATACACAACTTCTCTATTAAATAGTTTAAAGCCTTTTATATTCTAGAGGGCTACACAAACCTGTGGAGATACTACTGTAAATTGTTAAAATATTAATAATAGAAACTGTATTTCAGGGCGAATTTAGTCCATCACAGCTATCTGAGAAATGTTTATTAATATCAGTGCCTTGTTGTCTTCATTAATACACTGTTTTTCTTCTCCTTCACGCACAGATAGGGAGAGAAAAAGAGATTAAAAAAAAACCCTGCCTTAGTGTGAACGAACGTAGTTTTATGTATTTCCTTTCCTAACATAAAATTATTGGGTGTCAAATGTCCTGCTACACAAAGAAGATAAGCAAGCCACTTAGGTATAGTTAATAGAGTGCCAACTAAAGCTCCAGCAAAATGCTCCAGTCCACCAGCTTAGTAACACTAAGTAGGCAACAATACTCCATGACCCTTAATTAACGTTATAAAATATCTTCACATATTTTGGAGATTATAATTGCAAGATTTTACAAAGACTAAAGGGGTTAAAACGTACTGTGCATTGTTGTGTATTGCATATATAGGTTAATAAGATCTAGCAGGAAAAACATTACGAGTTCCAATTATGGAACAAAAGCTACCTTTTCTGTTCAGGATGAGTGTTCTCTATAGGCCTTTAAATTTTATTTAAAGGCTAATTTCTGCTCAACAGCTTTTCTTAGGTTTTATAGCAGGCTGATATTCATGTATTATATAACATTTTGAGACTTACAGGCATTATTTAAAATAAAATGAGTCTTTCTTCTGATTAATTTTTTCTGCTAGGATAAGGGAGATATATTAAAATCATTAATAGGTTAAAATATTATTTTTAAAAAAGAATTTGAGATTTCAATGAATGATTTCCTTACTGTAAATATTTATGTGAGTGTGTATGAAGAAGGAAAGAAAAACTTTTTAGAATAATGTTCCTCTCTTTCCTCAGAAGTCTATGCTGCTGTTAGAGATCTAGTACTGTAAGAGGTGATCTGTATATTGCATGCAGTTAACTATTGCATTTTCAGGAACATGAAAACATGTTGTTCTTTGCATACAAGAAGACCAGAAAACCACAAACCAGAAGAAACTACGCTAAAAAAAAATTAGTTAGGTTATTTTCACAGGGATCCCTCCCTGCCACCCCCCACCACTTGAATCCAGTCAGAAGTTCTGTTGTTTCAATTGATGACCACTATTCCTCACTCTACTGTTGCGCAGTGTAGGAAAAACCCGGGCGGTCTCTTCTCGGTGGCCTGGGCAGGTGGGTGTGGGGTGTCCCGAAACTGGCTCTGCCCCAGGCTGAGAAAGCCTTGCTCCCCCAGTCTCTTCTCAATGGGCAGGCCAATGCTGGCCCAGGACTCACTCCAATTTATCAGCATCTTTCTTCTGTTGGATCATTTCTCAGTGAGGGAACCATGGACATAAAAGATAAAACATAGCCGTGGCACCAGACTCACAGTCAATTGTTAACTTGCAGGATCCAAAGACGACTACGAGAGCCTGTCCCCATCACCTCTAGGATCAAGAAGAATACCACCATTTTCAAGTTTGAAAGAAAATTGACATGAACATGACAACACGCTTGGTCCATGGAGAATCACATCCAAATATATGTTACCTAGCGGATATACTAGATGTTCATCATGTTTTATGTTTTGCAAGCAAAAAATTATTTATGCACTGTAGTGAGGAGAGGTATGACTGAGGCTGCAATTCCATGGCAGCACAAGTCTCAGTCACATTGTTGACACTGCAGCTGCGTGTTTCTTGTGCTAAGAAACTGCACAAGAAGTTACGTAGTCTCACGGTGAGTCAGTCTGGGGATTTGAACTGGTTCTTCAAAAAAAAAAAGTTGTTTCATAGTTTTATAGTTTTCTCCAAGTGTCAGTGCCTGAAATGGCTGGGAAAACAGAAAGCATGTGTCTGACCACAGGCGTAGAAGATACCAGGGCCATGATAGTACAAATTAAGATCTCCAAGCCAAAGATAACTGATTGAAACCAAAATAACGTTATACAAAAGAAAATAAATCAGGAAAAGGTTTGAAGCTAAAATATTTTCTCTTCCAAATACCTCCTCAAATGACCATAGAAACTGTTGACAGAGCCTTCTTAGACCTCCATTTTTATGTGTTATTCATACAGTGGCCAAGAGAGATACAGGCTGAGTGAAGTAAGAAAACTCAGACCCATGTTCTGTCCAGACAAAAAGAAAACCAGCTCTAATTTTTCTCCTTAATGTACTTAGCATTTATCTTACTCCTTGCAAAATGGATATACTGCCTCAGTATAAATCTGCTTCTCACATGAAGATATAAAAATTTTAGAAAACAACTTAAACCCCCCACCCTCACTATTTTTATGTAAAAATGTCCTCCTTTCTCATAAATTAACTTATTTTATACATAGAGTGATATCCTGGCTGAGGTTACACCTCTAACTTAATAGCTAATGCAGAGATGCTTAGGTATATGCATGTGTCTAACTACTGCACACTATTATCAAGAATTAGCCTGCTCAGAAATTTATTTGCTGTGCCTTAAGAGTTTAAGAGTTAGATTATCTAAGGCTTACTAAGAAATACTTCTAAAAGGCAATTCAACCCAAAATGGATGTCTCAGGCCTGATGAATCCCCTTTCTAAGTTCTTGTACTTCTGATATCCTAAAGAAAGCCTAGAGTGAATAGTTTAGATTTACAGACATAGCTCTTAGACATCACAGGTTAGCTCAAATGAAGATCAATTTCCATGCGAAAGGAATTTGATGTTTTCAGGCACTAGGAGGCACATGCTAACCCATTAGTGCAGGGGAACTGCCTCAATAAATCCCAGATCCATTGAACCTCCTGAGTATGCACTATTCAGGTGATACATATTTATTTTTTCTGGTTAGTACTAGTCAAAGTGATGCCAGTCTATACTCTCCACAGGTTTATATCCACAAGAAGCAAGGCCCAAAAATGGACCCTTAGGAATAAGACAATAAAAATAATAGCTTTAGTAAGTAGTTACTGTAGAAAAATTGATAATAATATCTGATTCAATATCTGTTTTCGGTTGGATTCATCCCAATCTTTTATGTAGCAGCTGGAGACCAGTATGCTGCAGTACTGTTTTCTTCTGCAGACATTTTGTTTGGGTAACAAATAGATACTTTACGTGTTATATTACTAGTTAATAGATTTCCAATAAAAGCAGGCCTTTTTCTAACAAAATAGTTCTTTTAACCACAATTTTAGCAGTTATACATGCTGCAACAGTACCCATAAAGATGTAGGTGTTAACGGCACTTTATATTTGCTCTATGAAATGTACTAGTCCCATGTATTGCACCTTTACCCCTCCAGCACTTTGCTTCACCGTTTCAATATTTTACATTGCACTAACTAGGGAATTATTTCCGGAGTCATTAGGAACATAAGGACCAGCAGTGCTGTAAGATCTAATCCAAAAAGCACAAGACTGAAGCTCATGAACGAGAGCCTCTCCGGTCTCTTTTCGGAGGGGCTGTAGCCCAGCCATGGAAGAGAGCTGGACCTCTCAGCTGGGCACTGGGGTCCAGCACCATGAGAACAAGCCTGTGCCAAGCCGGACACCTGATTGCTATACAAGAGGAGCTCAGGTAGGCCTACACCTGCCTGTGAAAACAGTTCAGAGCTTGTGCGCAATAATAATTTCTTTTTCTGGTAACTTAATAGGCACTGAATGAGGTCCCATGTTTGTTAAATCAGTGCCATCTGTGTTGTATTTCCTCCCATCCTCCTCTGCATAGGCATATTTTGATATTATTCTAGTCTGGTGCACACATTTTTCTTTTTAGTTGTAATTTCTTTATTCTGTTTGCCATATGAGAAAAAGAATCAACACATTTTACAGAGATGATGCTTAGCACATACTAAAGTTTAAGTACATTGATTTTTTATAGATCTTCAGTCTGGAAACTTTATATCAGTACGAAGGTGCTGCTAATAAACTTTAATATTTTTGTTGATAAACCTTTAATCAGCTGCCTGGAAAATCCTAAATCATAAATCTATTATAAATGTTGGAAGATTATCCAGATTAAATCATTTCTTTATTAATCTAACCAGTCTTACATTATGGATGTAAAAGTGTTATAATTTAGAGGTAAAATATGGTTATGGACTGATAGACTGTAAGAGAGAGATGACATTTCTGTCTGGTTTCGTAAATGTTCGTATTGTTAATCACAGATTTTCTTCAACTCACCCTACAGACACTATATTAATCCCAGCCCCAGAGCTACCCTTGTCCAAAAGCAATCAGTCCATTAGTAATGTTTAGAATCAACAGGAGACTGAGCTAAGTGACAGTTTGCCTACATATGCTCTTTACAGCACACATTTATAATGTGTTTATAGATAATTAGTTTTCTATTTGCCCTGCTTGGGACAAAGATAAGTGATGGCATGTGATTGTGCAGAAACAGTGTATCAGAGGGAGAAAATTTTGACTGCTCACTAAAGCAAAGTAATTATTTCAATTATTATTGAAGGAATGTGAAAAGATAGGAGCACTTTTAACCAAGGTCCTCCTGTTTAGTCACAGAGAATGAGCTGAAAGAGCTTGTCTCAGACTATGGAAGAGAGAAGGGATTTAACCTTATGTCTTGCAGATTTCTAGAAGTGTAGGAAGATAAAGTACCTCTGCACAGCTCCAGCAGGTCATTCTGTGGGGCTGACTTTCTTTTGGATTTTTCTCTAAAATGCTGAATCTGGGTAAGATAGTGATAACTGTGTAATAAATGAAATCTCTGCTGGAAGGGTTCAGATGTTCCCAAAAGGAAACAATTGCAATTCTGTCCTGCTCTTTCCCTCCACTCTTCAAACCTAACTTCTGCAATGAAGAATAATGCAATGATGAATAAATGTAACAGAAAGAAAGTAGAAAGGATGGAATAAGGTGATTCAAGATGTTCAGCTATGACACAGCTCTTAAATAGGCAGGTTAGAAAACATCCTTCCACATGTCTGGAATTCACATTAGGTCTGACACTGGTTTTACCATATTAGAAGTCTTCACACACTAAAATAAGTAAATAGTTTATCCGGATAAAACTTTATCCTAAACCATTATTAGGCTATGTAATTTTTCTATTAGTTCTAGCCCATAATTTATTTTTAGGACATAATTCTAGCCACTAGTAAGAATCTTAGTTCTATTTAATGAGCATTTTTAATCAAGAGCAATATGTTATTATGGCAGCAGGATCTTTATTTTTAGCCAAGAAGGCCAGATTGCTTAGAGGAAGAGATTTAGCTGAAAAGTCTTCATGTTTTTAAAATCTAAACATTATGTGCTTCAATATATGTCACAACTGGCCCATTTCCTTCCTCCCTTCCATCCTCCCTTCCCTCTTTCTCCCTTCCCTTCCTTCCTTCTGCTTTTTTTGCCTTCTTCCCTTCTTTTCACATAATGTAGCTCAGTAATTCCCTTTTCCCATCTTACAGAATCACAAAGATAGAAAAAAAATACAAGAATTGGCAAGTACAACACTTGTAAAATCTTTGTAGGATGATTTTCTTTCAAACTGTAAGTCAAGTGCATTAATCTACATCCTGGTTTCAAAGCCGTGCAAAAATATGAGAAGGGTTATTTTCTCCCATTTCCTTCCCTTCTCCCCAGAGCATGAAATTATTGTGAAATGTTGCATAAACTGGAGGGAAAATTTCCATCAGGTGCGGTATGGCTAAATATAGAGGTAACTCAAGTTCGTGCTGCACCAGGAACACACAGTTAAGTTCATCAAACTCTGGCCAAAACTTTAAAAAATTGAACAACACATATGATGCCAAGATGTATCTTAATATGCAATCTTAATTCACATTTCCCTTTCTTGTAGTTTTGCGGTCAATATCTAAACATATGCAGGCATTGACTTTTCCAGACAGAAAACAGTTCCTCTCTCCCTCTTGAGAGTTCATTCCTAAGTGTCTCATAAGTGTAATAGCTTCATAAACAGAAAGGAAAAGTTCAAGGAGATGTGCAATTTCCTTTCCTACTGTTTGAGTTAACTATCTACAGAAAAATAAAAAGCTATATGGTGATGGTAGTGGGCACAAACTTTTCTATTTCCAGAGCTTCCCAATAGCCAAGAAAGAAGATAAAGATTTATGTGTTGTTAACGTGCCCCTTAGTAGACAGGTTGCCTCCTGGTCTAACTAAGGGAAACCATAAACCACAGCTGAGCTCCTGAAAACTTAGGTCACCTGTACCTCGTATCTTCTACGGAAATTTGTAATTCTCTATAAACCTTGGGTACTGACACCTAATGCACACTGAAAATCTTAGTCTTGGTCTTGATCTCTTCTTATTTTCCATCTTTTTACTGTTATCACTTTCACAGCTTGGCTGCGTTTCCTACCAGGGCTAGGAATGGGACAGCTGTGATTCTGAGATTTGTTGATTAATCCATTTATGTCCTGATCTTTGTGAAACAATCGACCAATATTATTAGAATTCTTTCTTCATTCAGTTTTCTGAATGCACTGTCCTTCTTCTAGCAATTATTTCTCATGCCTAAATAAATTCATGCCTCTGACAGTAGGATTTTGTATAATTTATTTTATTTTTCAGTCTGTGATGTATAACATTTCTTAAACATGTTTTTTTCCTAGTTTTGTATAATGTCTAAATCAAAATTCAACAGTACAAGCAAATTCATTAATAACACTGTTATTAACAATTCCAACATTTTTACAAGTATTTTGATAGTCTTATTCGCCTGAGGTGTGAAATTCCTCATATCCATTATTTGGATTTCTAAATTCTTGTGTGTAGGCATATAAGAAAAAAACATTACTACAGATAAATACAGTGCATATCTAAAATGTGTTTAAATGGGAATTTCTATCAGTGTAACATATGAGAACTTTAAAAAGCATATTTTCACTTCCACACTAAAGAAACACAACTGAAGCATACTGAGATTTTTTAAAATTTCATATAATTAACAATAAATTTCCATTTTGAACACTACACTTAATATTAGGCAGTACTTGTAATCCATTTCTGCAAAGTATGATATTTTATAATGACATCTCATTGAGAAACAGAGTGGTGAGGGAGAAAGTAATTGAATTAACAGCATTGAAAGGTAAAAATATAATCAATCTATTACACAAATTTTTAGCTATCAAAGGCACCCTCAGAAAATGCACAAGAACAACTGCCTAAAAGCGCCAGGAATCTTTTCTTTGTGAGGTTTGCACACCAAAAAATACCTAACTATTGGTGAGGTTACCAGAGAAAAAACTTCATAGCAAGGTAAGGAATTGAACTATATGCTGCCTTTTCTTTAATGGATTATGTAAAATGGTATAATATGAAAATAAGGGATGAACTTTTATCAAATTTATTGGGTCTCAAGAAAACATAGTGCCTTCATCTTTTTTTTTTTTCTTATTTTGCTTTATAGATGACCTGTTTATGAGCAACAACAGCAACAAAAGCTGTTTATACCTTGTTTTCATGTTATTTACTACTAAAATAACACAGACTGTCTATTTATTATGCAACTGGTGCTCTTAAAGACTGGTAATTTTCATCCTGCCATATACCATTTAAATGTGTGCTTTCCATACTATAACCTCAGGAACATATTGTGTACACCATGCATAAAAGGAGTAAATTTACATTTTCTATCATCACTCTCTGATAAATTATGCAACTACCTTTACTGCACTTATAAAATAAACCAAATTTCATATAGCAGCTATTTCAGAAATAGGATTAAATGTCAAAAGTAAAGAGATAAATGAAAATCTGATCCATAAAAAATTTCCTAGTACATAGTCCCTCTGACTTTGTTCATCAATGTAGTTTAGCATGTGTTTACGATTGCCTTCCAATCAAGGTGTCAAAGGTAGGCAAATATTTTCACAGGGATTTAGCAGACAACAAAAGCAGCATGACTATTAGCAGGTTATAGTCAGGCAGAGGATGTGGAGGTGCATGATGGGTAGTGAATTATATTCTGTGAATAAATTTGAAATTTCTACCATGTACTCTTTTCCCTACTCCGCTCTGGTGAGCCTCCACCTGCAGTACTGCATCCAGCTCTGGGGTCCCCAGCACAAGACAGACATGGACCTGTTGGAGCGGATCCAGAGGAGGACCACAAAAATGGTCAGAGGGCTGGAACACTTCTCCTGTGAAGAAAGGCTGAGAGAGTTGGGGTTGTTCAGCCTGGAGAAGAGAAGGCTCCGGGGGGACCTTTCTGTATATGAAGGGGGCTTCTAAGCAAGATGGAGAGAGACTTTGTACCAAGGCCTGTAGAGACAGGACAATGATTTTAAACTGAAAGAGGGTAGATTTAGATTGGATATCAGGAGAATATTCCTTACAGTGAGGGTGGTGAGGCACTGGCACAGGTTGCCCGGCGAGGTTGTGGCTGCCCCATCCCTGGCAGTGTTCCAGGCCAGGTTGGACGGGGCTTGGAGCAACCTGGTCTGGTGGAAGGT
>JAOBAS010000008.1:1344372-1356095 GCA_025311575.1 Elanoides forficatus | reverse complement strand
CCCCCCCCCAAAAAAAAACCAAAAAACCAAACCAAAATCCCCCAAAACCAACTCTCACACTTTAATGGAACAGAAGTAGAAAACCATTCAGATAAGCCATGTGAGAAAGATTCAAACTAAGGTCTGAAAATGTATAATTTTGGAATTTTTTATAGCTTCCAGAGTTGTAACAAACTGCATAATTCTGTTGCCATCCCTAGGAAAGCTTCTTTATTTCTCTCACCTACGAGGCCTTGTTGTCTACATGCCCCTTGCTGTTTTCAAGAATCAGGTGTCTAGTCTAGCTACAGGCTATCTGCTTGCTGTGTGTCCCGAGGCTTGCTGCCCCATCATGTGCCCTGACGTTTCCCCAAAGGATCATATCCCTGTGCTCTGGTAGAGGACATGCCATCCACCCCTCCATTCAGAAAGTTTTGGCAAACCTGAGTGTAACAGCCAGGGAAAGACAAATGTTCAAGCTTCCTCTCGCCTGCGAAGTCATTCCACCTAAAAAAGGGTAATGTGGTAATACGCTTTAAGTAGTAAATAAACACAAAGAAACAGTTGATATGCTACCTAATGCTGAGGACTTATCATTTTATCTCACAGAGCACATTTGTCCTATTCTTACCCTTAATCTTTCTGTTGGCCAGACTACTCCTTAGAGATCACTACGCCTCAACACCATGATGAATAGACACCTCTGAGGGTTTTGTAGAGAAATCTTTTGTCCACTGCTTCTTTAGCAGCCAAAACCAAGTGCACTTTTGCAAACGTCATACTGTAGAGACATGATATCTGGTACTGGGGAAGGTGCTGTAATTCTCCCAAACTATCAGTTATTACCATAACAAAAAGCACGTCAACTCTTTTGGAACAGCAGCAAACAGTAAAAGTCATAACTTTAGAACTAGCCATTGTGTATTTCCTTTTATATAAGTATATTAGATGAATTTGTGCAAACTATATGAATGTGCTCCTTTAAATCATATAAGGAATAAATCATAGTCTGAATAACATGATCTAATAGCTGGCACATTTGGGAAGTTTATATTCAAATCTCCCAATAGACAACAAATGCAATGAAACCTGTTTTTAACAGATTTCAAAGCATAAATTTAAAAGCATTTTCTGTATTTTTAACTTTTTTATTGTGATGCTTTTCTCACTGTACTAAGATTTAATTTGCAGTCATGTTAGTTTACTGTTTACAATGACATTGATGTGGGAATTTTGTATGTATATATGCAATATAGAACTGTTGTCTTCTGAAAAACAAATTATGAATGGAAAAACAAAACCCCCTTGCAAATTAATAAATATAGGTAGATATTCAGCCATGAATTAGATCAAGGATTTTCCAGGCCTTCTTGATTAAGACAGAGTTAGGTCCTAGTCTACCTCATCTAGACATCTAACTTTTTGTCTAATTTCGTGTGCCTAGTGTGCTGGTCCTCCTAAATAGATTAAGTTCTACAGTCAGTGGAAAGCGGCTTTTTAAAGGTTGCCACAAGAAAATAATTTTAATCTAACATGGAGGCCTTTTCTATTGCCTATGAAGACTTTATCAAAGGGCAGGACTGTCTGTAGATGGTGGATTCCTTTGTCGATGGTAGAGCGTGCCGCGGTTCCCACCCAGTCTTTCATTAGGACAAATAACGCACCGCCGATGTTCTATATTCTTCATTCACAGGTAATCCTGATAGACACGGACACTATAGCCATGGTCTTGGGGGAGCAAATGGGTGAATGGCCCCCATGACCACTGGCCTGGGTTTATCATTATAACTAAATAATAATAGTTTGACAGAATGATTGGCCAAATGACGGAATCCAGTATTTTGGTGGGATTTTATGGCGCAGGATAAAAGCTATGATACGATGTCTTCTGTAACCTGCTTCCTAAACAATATTAGAAGAAAAAACACGTATTGTTCTCCTTCTGCTGAGTGCTGTGCAAACACAACAGATGGTATGCCTCAAGTACTGAACTCTAGCTTAGAGGGAAAAGAGCCAATAACATATCCAAAGCAAGAATGGTGGGATTACCGTCCGTGTGTCCATTTCAAATATGGAGCTGTCACACATGTAGAAAAGTTTAAAATAAGTAGTGAAAATGAAGCTTGGAAGCACATATTCTATTATATGATTTGCTTAGTATTATTCTTTTAATTGAAATTCAAGCATCTTTTCGTACAAATTTGTGATAAATAAGAGTTGCAGATGCTGGAAAGTAGTCTATCCTCTAATGTCTTTCCTGTATCTCTACAATAAGAGTTATTATCACGTTACTATTATCACTTTAGAAAAGACTGGTAATTTTGGTGACAGTGAGTAGATTATAACAGCCTTTCTGGCTTTGCTGCACAGAAAGGGGTCCAAAAGAAACTGAAGCCAGCAATGAGGCTTTATCCTATCCTGCCATACTGGGACACTAATTTTCCATGTTTTACGTTAACCATTACAACTGCCTTTTTTAAAACCTGTCATTTATTTGTTTCTTACTGGAAAATGTTTTAAGAATAATGTTCACTGTGCATGACTTTGAGATATCTAGCTTTGCATGGGTTTCTCCGTAATCACGCCCTTCAGGTCAGACATCATGGTGGGGTTCATGTCCATAGTGCTTAGTAATAACCTCTCTTGGATCAGATTTTCTGCATCCATGCTACAAATCATTTGGCCCTGCAGCTTGTCTGACTCCATATAGTATCCCTGAAACATGACTATTACTTTGTGCAGGTTTTTTTCAGTTCAAGGAATGCAATGTAATGTGAAGGCTATATTTTAATTCATTGTTTTTTAATGGATGAAACGATGGTTTGGCGTGAGGATATGAGGAGGCTTATGAAGATGCACAGACTGCCGGTGTAAGTTTTGGAGGACTTGGAAGAGGGAACACAGTTGCTACAGTCCTGTTGTGAACCGATCTGGAGTGAACCATCCCTAGACCATGCCCAGATATTGTCTTGGGGAGCGTACTTTGGGCAACCCAAACTGGTCAGGGGGTAAAGCAACAGCTAAGTGGTGTGAGGTAAGGATTTCAGGCTTGTGCTTGTTCTCTGGGTCTTTTATTTATTACAGTAGTACTCAGACTCCTTCACTCTGGTAACGTAATTCACAACAAAAAAGGTTGAAAAAAGAATTCTGTATTACAAGAAATCCAGATACTGAATATTGTTTACTTATTTTTTAAAAAAGGATATTTCTGGAGACAAATTGACCAGAAAAATATATTTTGTGCAGAAAAACAAGTGATACAAGTATCACAGTTAGCCATGGTGCTAATACATGAGTACACACAAGTAAAATTACTGTGATTGCTGGCAGTTATGTATGTCATACTGTCATTTAAAACATTCTAATTATTTGTCATTGTAACAATGGAGTGAGGAGTAAGGCAAAAAGAGACTGAATGTACATGATGTTGTGACATGGACAGCGTTTTTTTGTCCTTTATGAGTTAATACAACTTCAAAATGTTCACCACATTTGTATGAAAAACGAAACTGATTGAAGTCACTGAAAAATACCAAAGGAAACTTGTGGAGGGGCACTTTAGATTTGTGTTTGTTACTTTGTAAAATCAGTTTTTTCAAGTCTTTGTCTACAGATAGTAAAGTAAATTCATTTGCAATGATAAAAGCCATCAATTACTATTACCTTTACAGGATTACTCATCTTTGCTCTTTCTTGCAAATGCCACTATAAGCATTAACACCAAGTTCAACTGTGCTGTTATTCTTAGGAATGGCATTTCTCAGAAAGTGGTCTCATATACCCATTTCTGTATAATATAGAATACCAAAGTTTCTAAATGACTGTATTTTATTAAGTGAGCTTCTACCTTTGCACATGCCTTGAAACTCAGTATGAAACTGTATAGTTTTCTTACTGTCCTTTAAAACCTATGCCCATATGTTATGAAATTCACAATGGAAAATGCTAATGATACCTGAAGCAGTCTATAATGAAATCTTAATTGTCTGTCATTAGTATACCTGTGTTAACGACAGACACAGTGGGAAAGACGGAAGAAAAGCCTGTGGTTTCGTGTTGGGTTTTTTTCCTCATCATGAGACGCTGACATGGTCTATCAGTGACGTTCAATGTAGAAACCGGTGAATATTGAAGAGCAATAAGCTCTCTAGGTTTTGATGTATCAAGGAGTTTATTTGAAAGGATATAAATCTTTTGCACATTAAGTAATTAAGGCTGAAATAACATAATAAAATAAAATGACATCACAGTTAAAACCTGCAGGATTATTTTTAACTGTTGACATTTTTCTGCGAGCATAGAATAGGCTTGACTTGAATGGTTATGTCCTATGCACTGAACACATGTTTAGGTGATTTGATGGGCTAGGACTGATATCAGAACAGTAAATTTTCCAGGAACTACTGGAGGCAATTCAAAAAGTAAAGTTCCTAGTCTTTCCTTATTTTAAAAAGCAAACTTCCTGAGGAGTACATAGTGAAGATGATATGTCTCAAATACACACAGCACTGGAAAAAGCCTACTGCATCCCTAGGAGAATGGAAATTTTGTAACTACGATCTTCACATGAGGTATTGAAAGAGAACACATACTGCCCTCAGACTACAGGGTTTTGAGGTGATAATTGCAAAGATACAATGATATTCTAGGAGTTGAAGGTAACAAAAGAGTAATATTCTCGTCTGCCATGTTCATTTGCAGCAATGGACTAGACTGGGACTATGGAACAATGATGTTGTGAAGAGTCCTTTTTTTAACCAAAAAAATCCCCTGTGACCTCTGTTTTCCTGGGCATTCTGCTGTTTTTCTGCAGAGAATGTGTTACTACAGGTGTTCATTGGAATACTTACAGAAAACATTTTGATTAGTAAACAAAATTCCCCCTTCGGCTGCTTGTGCCCAGCTGCAGTTCTGCTACAGAATTTGCCAGAATTGTGCCTGTCTCCGCTGAAAGAGAGAGAGAAAGGAGGCTGACGAAGAATGTATCTTTCTTTTGATTTTGTTGTCCCTTTGGTAATACACAGGGAAAAGAGGTTAATGTTTAATCATTATCACTAGCACACAGGCACACACATTTGGTTGTTTGGTACGCTTAATGACTTTCATTTAAGAATGTGACTTAAGGAATGACTCCAAAACATACAAAAGAAGATGTGACAATTTAGGCTGGTAATATTGTGCAGACTGAACATAACAGTAGGGTTTTAGCCATTGTGTTAAATACATATTCCTACAGAATGGCTGATCAAAAGTAGTTCATAGTTTTAAGAGTAGGTAAAGAATACTTACTGATTATTCTCAGACAGCTGTGCCTGTTGTGCCATTTTAGCTTGATTTTACAGATTATTACTGAACTAGCAATTCTTTTTAATCTGACCTAGTTACAGCGTGATAAAATGAATGCCCCAGGCCATCCACAAAGTGCAATGATTTATGATTCTAATGTAATCCATAGGATAAATTGGTGTGCAGGTATTGCTTATGATTGCACACTAGAATAACTGTATTCAAAATCACGTTTAACCTATCTGTTTAGCACAAACAGAAATGCCACCTACTTGTTTTTCTTTTTAATTCTTCATTGCCCTGGGGGAAAGCACAGCAAATAGCAATTTACAGTAATTTTAGTTGGAGATCACTTACTCTTCCTTTCACAAAAGAGTTTTCCCATTATTCACCTGTTTTTAAATATACCTAGCAAATAAATGTTTCCATGTGTTTAAAAATGCTGAAAACTGTTATCACTGCTAACAGTTGTCCTGGGTTGCAGATCTAGGGATTTTCGAGCTTAGTGTGTGCTATCAGATTGTAGGAGGTGTTTTTTTCCTGCTGGTCCTAGAATCACTTTCTATTTGGTCATTCCTCCTTTCATGACCTACGAAGCCAGTTTGAGCAAGTCTTTGAGGAAAATTAATTGCATGGATCCTCTCCTGGTTTCAGCTGGGATAGAGTTAATTTTCTTCCTAGTAGCTGGTACAGTGTTGTGTTTTGGGTTCACTATGAGAAGAATGTTGATAACACACTGATGTTTTCAGGTGTTGCCAAGTAGTGTGTAGACGAAGTCAAGGATTTTTCAGCTTCTGATGCCCAGCCAGCAAGAAGGCTGGAGGGGCACAAGGAGTTGGCAGGGGACACAGCCAGGGCAGCTGACCCCAACTGGCCAAAGGGGTATTCCACACCATGGGACATCATGTCCAGTATATAAACTGGGGGGAGCTGGCTGGGGGGGTGGATCACTGCTTGGGAACTCAGTCAGCGAGTGGTGAGCAATTGCATTGTGCATCACTTGTTTTGTATATTCCAATTATTTCATTGTTATTATAATTTTATTATTATTATTATTATTATTACTATCATTACTATTTTCTTCCTTTCTGTCCTATTAAACTGTTCTTATCTCAACCCATAAGTTTTTTGGTTTTTTTCCTGATTCTCTCCCTCATCCCCCTGGGTGGGGGGGAAGTGAGTGTGCCCCTATGTGGTGCTTAGTTGCTGGCTGGGGTTAAACCATGAAAATCCCTAAAAAACCCTTTCATGTCTCAAAGTTTGTTACTGGGTTGGTTTTTTTTTTTTTGTCTCTGTTGCCAGAATCTGTCAAAGAAAAGTCTTGCACAGTAAAAAGATTAAATACAGCCCAGCACTGTAATTCTGACAAAATGCCAATGCATTTTAAAGATAGCACATATATCAAAAATTTATGATTAAAATATAGAGAAATCCTAAATATAAATTGGAAAGTAAAAATTCAAATACTCATAATTCTTATTCTTAAAAAAAATTAACTATTGCTATTGCAAACCCTAATGCATTGTTTTCCTACTTTTTGAAGTTGAATTCTTATTAAAAGAAGTGATCTGTTCGAGTAAAAAAAGGAAGAAAGAAGAGTACATTTTCATTACTACTTACTTTAATCCTATGAAAAATAATTAAGGGTATCCACAGAGACAGATTCTTTTCTGCACTCTGGCTATAGCATACACAGTCCAGTAGTCAACTCAACTTGCAACTCTACTTTTTTTTTCAATGGGACAAAACCCTACAATAATTCAGAGAGGCTAAGGTAATGAAAAATCTGTGTGAAAAGAATGTGAGTATTTTATGTTTAATCTCTGGTTTTATGTGCCATGAATAATTAATTGACACAGACATTTTGCTTGCTATTTTAGTAGACACAAAACAAGGTAATTATAAGAGCTTGGTAGACCAATAGAGATATAAATTAAAAAAAAAAAAAATAAAATAAAAGAAAAGACAAGAAAAGACAAGAAAAGAAAAGAGATTAGCTACTTCCTTAACAAACCAGATACCAACCAAAAATTTATGAGATCTCAATGGAATTTATAAGAGGATAAAGGTCAACTTTGGACAGTAATGTGTACGTGTGCAATATTAATTTACATACATTTTAAGAAATAAGACATTCACTCGTAACATTCTGGTTGTCTAGAAATTATAATTATTGTTCTTGAAACATCTCCAGTGAGAGAAATTATATGGGTTTAATATTAAAATATTTTAAGATGTATACAAATTAGCATTTAGGTATACTTCTTAACAGCTAGGTGTGTTTTCCCACTGAACAGTTTGAACGATTCTGTATTATTGACTGTTTTCTCCTAAGAAATGGTATGAGCAAGAATATTGCTGCCATGTATATTCCTGCTGGTGGAATAAATCCCTAAATTTGATTCAAATGCACAGTCCATTTTACTGCATACTTTGACTGCTTCAGTACTAACATGGGAGAAAGTATGAGAATTCCATAATAGATGGGTGCACTTCCCAATATCCTATCCTTCTTTAAAGGTCCAAATGGAGTTCTTATTAGTTGAAATGACAACTAGCCATGAAAGGTGATGTCGAGTTTCCCTTCTGCAAGCTGTTAACAGTATAACACTTATACCTTTAACTGTTACTGTTCTTACAAACGTCCAGTTGTCTTTGAGTCTAGTTGACTACATGATTTTTAAAACCATGATGTGACAACATGTTCTACAGATACATTGAGAGTTACCATCTTTTGACATTTTTGAATTCACAGTTCTCTGTTAATTTGTCATTAAACTTCCAACGTGTTTACAGACAGGAAAATGGAATATACTGTTCTGCTTTCCATATATAGTTTGTTGTTATTATGAGTAAATTGTCAGGAAACCCAATGACAGGTGCTTAGAACAAAAAAAAAGTCCCTGCTTGAAACAGTTTATAATCCCACTGTAATAGATAAGAATAATTTTATCCAACTTACAGCTTCTCCAACTCCAAAACCACCCTCAGACTTTTCTGTCTTTCTTGATGTGTGATTTTTCCCCCCCATTTCCTCGTCATTCTTTTCACTCTTCTCTGAATACTCTGAAATTCTGTAATACTATTTCTGAAAAGAGGTGATCAGGGCTAAATAACTGGTATTGTGGAAGGAGTCACATCACTGGCTTGTATAATCACATCACTGTGTCCCATTCTGAATGAACATTTGCAGTTTTGGTCCCTTCTTGGAGCTGCATTGAGGGTGCTCCAAAAAATGCCTGTCGGAGGGAAGGTGCATGCAATGAATTGGTACAGTCTTTGGGTGCTACCCTGGCACCACTTTTCTAACCAATGCACTCAATTTTTTCGGTCGATGTGGCTGAAGGTAGGTTGCTGGCAGAGCTCTACAAACTCTCTGGGGCAACAGTGCAGCTGGTCTCAGCCCTTCGCACCCAGCACCCATGTAATCCCAGCAAAAATCACTGTGTGAGGTGGGCTAAAGGAAGCCTGTAAAGGACAGCAAACAAAAGCAGATACTAACTAATGCCTGTCAAAAGCCACTCAAAAGTATGGTTCATTTCAGCAGAGCTGGAAAGGGAAAGACTGGTTTATTTTTGTGACTTTTCCATCAGCAGTATTTTTTGCATGATTAAATGTAATAATATTTTCTAAAAGTGCCATACGGCAAATATTGCTTGTGTATACACAGTCAGGACTATAAATAAGTTTCTGATTCTTATAGTCTCATAATATTTATAGTATGTATAAAATCTCACTGCTCTTACACATAGAAAAAAATGAGAATTACTATTTCTTCTTATATGCAAGTTTTTTTTAATGTGTTTTGTTCTATCTCTCCAAACTGAGCATCTTTCTGAACAAAGGGGAAAAAAAAGAAAAAAATAATTTAGTCAGATTGTGTTTTTTTCAAGTTTCCCTATTTTAAGTGTTTGTTTAGGTTTATTCTATTTTACTTTTAATAAGAATGCATGAGACTTAGTCCAACTCTTTGAAGTCCATATGAGACAAGTTTTGCTTTCAAAGCAAGTTGATGAAGTTTTTAATGCACAAATTCACTTCCATTATCACCCTACTGCTTTTCGCAATGTTGTGTCTTCTCACGGAAATGCCTGTATCCACCAGCACACCTGACACCATGATAGCTATAAATACAGTTCTCTCAATTGCTTATCTTGCATAACATCTCAGACCAGCCCACTTTCATTCTGAAGCATCGTCCCTTTGTGCAGTAGGAATAGTTACTTTCCATCCATCACACTTCTTTCTGAGCTAGTTAAGTGTTTTTATCCTGTTTGCTTTTGAAGTTCCTCTTGTCTAGGCCTGGAATGATGCAGGCTGAGCAAACTGAGACTGTTGCCATCATATGAACCCAATGAGCTTGTGGCCAGGAGAGCTGAGAAATGTTACTCCTACAGGATGTCAATGATGTCTAATCACCTTCCCAGAAGCAAGTTCAAACAGCTTCTTTGAATGAAAGCTTAAGCTGACGTTTGACTCAAAAAGAATCAACACACAATTATCTCATAGCAGGTCACTGTTCAGTGTTCATGTGTAATTTTTTAATGTTGCATGTTATTTGAATCTTACATTCTCAGGTAATGGAGACTAATGTATTTTGATGCTGTTTAACATGTTCTGATGTTGTGAAATCCAAAGTATGGCCAAATTATAACATTGTTTTTATATGATAATTATTTGCGGTGGGTTGACCCTGGCTGGACGCCAGGTGCCCACCAAAGCTGCTCTATCACTCTCCTCCTCAACTGGACAGGGGAAAGAAAATATAATGAAAGGCTCATGGGTCAAGGTAAGGACAGGGAGAGATCACTCACCAACTACTGTCACAGGTAAAACAGTCATGACTTGGGGTAATTAATTTAATTTACTGCCAGGCAAACCAGTGTAGGGTAATGAGAAATAAACCCAAATCTTAAAACACATTTCCTCCATTTTCCTTCTTCCCAGGCTTAACTTTACTCCTGAATTCTCTACCTCCTACTCCTGGTGGTGCAGGCGGACAGGGAATGGGGGTTGGGGTCAGTTCATCACACGCTGTCTCTGCCGCTCCTTCCTCCTCACACTCTTCCCCTGCTCCAGCGTGGGGTCCCTCCCATAGGAGACAGTCCTCCATGAACTTCTCCAATGTGGGTCCTTCCCCAGGCTGCAGTCCTTCAGGCAGAGCCTGCTCCAGCGCGGGCTTCCCACGGGGTCACAGCCTCCCTCGGGCATCCCCCTGCTCCGGCGTGGGCTCCTCTCTCCCCGGGCTGCAGGTGGAGATCTGCTCCCCCGCGGACTTCCCTGGGCTGCAGGGGGACGGCCTGCCTCACCGTGGTCTTCATCACCACGGGCTGCAGGGGAATCTCTGCTCCGGCGCCTGGAGTATCTCCTCCTCCTCCTTCTGCACTGACCTGGGGGGCTGCAGGGCTGTTTCTCTCACATGTTCTCACTCCTCTCTCCAGCTGCAGTTTCTGTGTCCACCACAACGTTTTTTTTCCTTCTTAAATATGCTATCACAGAGGCATTACCACTATCGCTGATGGGCTCGGCCTTGGCCGGTGGCAGGTCTGTCTTAGAGCCGGCTGGTATTGGCTCTGTTGGACACAGGGGAAGCTTCCAGCAGCTTCTCACAGAAGCCACCCCTGTAACCCCCCGCTACCAAAACCTTGCCATGCAAATCCTATACATTATTAGACATAAACATTATTTATTATATTGATTATTTAAATCATGTTATAAACAATTAAGCTAAGTGACAGAAGATGGATATAAAGTGAAGTGAAAAGCTTAGTAAAATAATAATAAGACGTCAAAAATCTAGACATTTACCTTTTAATGGAAGGAGAAAGAGATGGTGGAAAATAGAAAAGGACAAAAAATTCAGCTGTCCAAAAGCTACTAAAAGGGAAGAGAGTTATTTCTGGTTTTAGAAAAGTATTGCTGATTTCTTATGCTTGGACAAAGGTTAATTTCACGTGCAGATGTTACATTTTCCTATTGCAATAGAAGCAATTTACAAATCAATTCCTGGGAAAAGGTTTTGAGGAATTTGCATGATTTGAGCACATGAAGACATTTTATATGTAAATCCTTCACCTTCATGGGTACAGAGCACAAAGGCAGGTTTTTCCCTAAGTTTAAGAGCTTTTTCTGTTTATTTGTTTTTAAACACAAATCACATGGAATATTCATTGAGAGCTGAGAACAGATATTCAGACTAAACAACTTGGGAATTATTCTTATACTGTGGAAAAAGCATTCACTTTATGGGTTAGGGTGAGGAAAGAATCAGAAAAGAGTCATGGGCGTTACAGATGTAGGTTTTATACATCAGACCTGTCTGTCACTAGGTTGATCTTTGGTTTTCACTAGATTTTTATAGACTTCTTAAAACATTTATGTTTCTAGATAGAATAAAGTTGATGTCAGAGAAATTGGTCTTGTTGTATGTAATCATGGAATGGGGAGCCGTTTGTGGA
>JAOBAS010000008.1:1328961-1344272 GCA_025311575.1 Elanoides forficatus | reverse complement strand
GATGTTGGGTTTTGTGTAACAAGCAAGAGAAACCCTGAATTTAATATTCAAAAAATGAGGAAAAAAATTATTTCATATTTATGCACAGTGGCAAAAAAAACCCACAAAGCAGACAGAGTTTTATACCTTTCCTAGGCTACCTACAGGCTCCTATAGCAGTCTAATGCATTGTCTTTAAACTGTGTGGGAAGGGTCAAATTATACTGAGTTTAATTATGTGAGTAGCAGAAGAGATGAGCATTAGCAACGTTGGTAGCTCCAGCAAACTCAAAGAATCAGACAGCATTTGGAGAAAGATAAAAAAAACCTGAAGTTTTTTCTTGTCTTTATTGATGATGATAGCTTTGTATATATTTATCTTCCTGAAATTAAATGAACGAAAGAATGGTCAAATTGGTAGTTTGTGGTGGGACTTCTGCTTTGTTCTCTGGATAATGTTACATAAAAGCTCAAAAAAGTCAGATTTTTAGTCAGTAGTTGTAGAATATCTTACACAAAACTTCAGTGAACTCTGCCAGAATAGTTGACTTACTGACCAGAAAAGGCTGAAGTTTTTCTAAGCAGGAACTTTGATTGAAATGCCTTTAGGTCAGTTTGAATATATAAAGCCAGAAAAAAAATTACATTCATTGCCCAGACAAAAACTGGAGACAGAGCTTTGCTCAAGTTAAGAGTTATTCTTTGTGTTGTGGCACAGGAGCGGTAGGACATGGCAGTAACATAGGTTCAATAAACATGGTGCACGTACCCTGTTAAATGTTTCCTTAGGAACAAGGAGATTTTAATTGCTTTTACTTACAATTTTCTGATTTAAATGCTCCCTAAGAAGCAAAGTTGAAGCCTAATCCCGTAAACCAGCATCTTTTTCTAAAACTTTCTGGAGATGATATAAAAGGGCTAATACGTGGCAGTAGATTTCCTATGCCCATCCACATGATGTGAGACAGACAGAAGTTTGCCTTCCAACCGATTCCCTTGTTTCCCTGCATACCCTAGGAAGTCTGCAGAGAAAATCTATTCAGAAGCTTAGTGTCAAGCTTTTGAGCAGATGTTCTTTCTGCCTATACACCTCTCAGCAGATATCTCTGGCTTTTTCTCTCCAGTCATCAGCTAAAAGAAAGATATGTGATATCTGTACTCCTTTTCCTGCCAGCTATTAAGCTTAAGCCCCATCCTACTCCTTTTCTCCAGGGGGAGATGAGCAAAGACTTAGAAGAGGAGCCAAAGGCAATGAATTCCTGGAAGGAGACTGAAGTGTCAATACCAAATCAGGGGGAAAAAAAAAAAAGGAGTGGGAAAAGGGAAAAGAAGAACCTAAGGGTAAACGTATAGAGAAAGAGATAGTGAAGATAGACAGGACCAAAGAGGTAAAGAACAAAGATTATTTTCAATGCTGGAGAGTATAGGAGACAGAGTTTAAGTAAAAAGCAATTAGAAGTTAGTAAAATAAATACATAGAACATAATTATGACCTCAAGAGAAACCTGCATTTTGGACAATTACACTGACAATTGCATAAAGCTACCAGTACAGTAGTTGAATGCAATTACATTTTAATTATGTGAAGTGTTTGTGTGTTTGCAGGAAGTATTGTTCCTGATCCTGAATCCTTTCAGCCATGAATCCCAGCTTTGCAAAAGGAACTTTGCTCTCTCAAATACAGCTCCACCACCTAATTGTTGGGGGTTAGGCTCTGGCAATGAAACTTTACTTTGCTGAGAGTTTCTTATGCATTGGAAAGGGCAAGAATCAGGCACCTGACTCTGGAATCAGAACAGCTGGTACGAAGGGAAACTGAGTGGCAAAGGGAATTTGTGCATGAGTTTGGGTACCCGTCTCATGGACGCAGGCAGGCACCCCTTTAAAAGTGGGGCGCACAGCTATCTACATTAACTCTATCCAGAAATACGGCACATTTAGAGAAGGAGATGCTGGCAAAGGACGGTTCAAGGCATGCAGCACTGGTGGAGGGCTGCTTAGAAAATGCTAGTAACAAGGGTATCCTAAATCACCTTTTCCCCACAGATTTGAGGATCTGTTTAGGTGCCATTTCAGACTCTTGAGCTGGAAAACTGCTGTGAAGATAGACATCTATGAGCAACATAGTAGATTGGNNNNGGGGGGGGGACGGGGGGGGACGGTAGGGAAGGATGTGGGTGGTGTGGGAAGTGTACTTTTATAATGACATGGTAATTACCAAAAAAGTGGGAGGCCAATGTTCAGTTGTCTCCTAAGCCTGAGGAGATTCAAACTCACATCTGCAGCAGCTTTAGATAATTCCTTAATCACTAGACTGGAGAATAATTAAATGACATGTGCATTTTACATTATGTAGTGAAAGACGGAGGCAGCTTACCGCCATCTATCTCAGTGCTCAGCTCCCAAAAGTAACACGTTCAGGATTTTTCTTGCTTGTGTTCTCTCTGACCACGAAACTCTTCTCCTTTGTATGAAGAAAAAGAATATCTGATAGCAATGGATTTAAAGTTATCGTTCTCTTACTGATGTATAAGTTACTCAAACAAGTGTAGAAAAGCGTCTTGACACTTGCATGATTTTAATTGAATCCCACTGAAGTCAGGGGGATTAATCATGCACTAGACTGAGGTTTAACAAATAATACTTATCTCTACAGTTTCCAACCAATGGTAGGGAGACTCTACCTTCAGTTGCAAGTGGATTAAGATTAAATGCTTTCAGAAATTCAATACTGATTCCTTTTGTTGCAAGCTAATGAGCTCAGCCCTCACAAAGTGGTCTCGGGACATTATTTTTAAGTTAGGAACTCAGCGGTGTCTGAGCATTATATGGACAGCTGTTGTTAAGGGGTCACAAAGCCCTGTCAAAACAGCAGTCTTCATCCTCTCTTTTTGAAACCACAAATTGAACAGAATTCTCTCCTAAAAAGTCCACAGGCAAGGCTCTCACAGACTGTGTCATTTAAATATCAGTATATTTGGGGATAGGGTCACGCAATCATTTTCTTGTTTGTCTTTACCCTTCGAAGTGCTCCACTCTGTTACTGGCAAAGTGGCTTGCTCTGTGATGAGCTATACTTCCCCAATATTACTATTCAAATTACAGGATTTAATTCTATAGGAAGGCATTGGAAATTTTCTACCATCACTAGCTTTGCCTTTCTTGTACGGTGTTGATGTGGCAAATGTATCCCATTAGAGGGCTATCATATATTTGAGAGGAAATTAAAATACCATAGTTAGCATTAGAAATTATTTACCAATGAAATATGAGAAAGATTTAGTTATTCCAAAACATGAATGAAATAGCATGGAGGTGATTTTTAGAAGTGTTTAAGAAGATCTAAGCAGGCAGCCCCCGTTAAACATCTTTCTGGAAATTGGGCTTAATTCCCAGAAGACTTTCTTAAAATTCTTTTTTACTTTCTCAGTGTCTTCTTCTGGCATGCCAAGTCTTTACCCATAGCCTGTTTTCTCCCCTGTTGCTTGCCACTTAGTCTCATACTATTTTTCCTTCCCAATTCTCCCTTTTAGAGTTTTCTTTTGTTGCTCTAGTTCTCATTTCATTCTCACCATCCGCCTACTGCATGTTTTTCTGTTCCTACAGGCTAAGTAGCCTTTTGCTTTTTGAGAATTTCTACACAGTTCTTCTTCTCTTCTTTCCAAGAAGTCCTTACCCTCAACCTTTCATTTCTTCCATTTCTGTCTCTGTTGAGGCCCAAGCTGTAAATTTTCTTAACAACTTGGAGGCTATAACCTTCCTGGAAATCACCTAAAAGACCATTTAGATCTCTAAGTTTGTGAGTATATATCTGAAATCCCAGTTAATTTGAAGTATACTGGCATAAGACTGATGATTACAGCATGGGAAAGGCAAGAGCAAAATATATTGAAATTCTATGCAAAATGCAGATCCTCCTATGAGATTCTTATATGCAACTTGCACCTTTTGGGACTGCAAAATTAACCTTCACCACAGCTTGTCTTCCAGTGGCAAAACACTGTGTGAAAGAACTACTGATCTGTCTTTTAAATGAACCTTTCAGAAGATTCTACTGTTATATTTTTATTCATTTTTAAATGTACGCAGTAAGATTTATGAGATTAAATTTCTGAGCGCACCGTCGTAAAGTTGTATACATTATATTAGGACTCTAAGCTATCTTTCAATAAACTGACATAACGCAAGAACTAGGCTGGATACTAGAAAGCAATACAGTGTGTTAGGACAAGGTGTGCTCTTCCTCAGAGTAACTCAGAGGTGTGGAGATAATTAAGAAATTTCAGTGCCAGCCAGAGGCTACTGCACTGTATTTGTTGGTATTAGTGGGGGGTCAAAAACCAGTTCTTCATTCTGATTGGTAGATAAGTTAGTAACTTCTCAGAAGATTATTTCCTCACTATCTGCCAAGCTTTATTTGGGATTTTCTTATACCTTTCCAACTGAATAATATAATAAATAACTTCAATATAAGTTTTTTCAATGTAACAGCACAAGATATTTTAAGGAGAAGTACCTTTAAACCTGGCACTGTACAAGGACTCCCCTCAAGCGTGCTCAGTATCCAGCTTCTAAGAATCAAGCCTTTTCTGATTGTCTCATCTTTGCACCCAAAACTGCTGATAGCTCCAAAAATATCTTTGTCTTTTAAGACAGAAGAATGCTATGATCATTAATTTTGTCATCTGCACTTATGGCTCATAGACATCAAATTATCCATATGCTCAGTTTGACATGTACGCAGGGACACACAACATAGAATTATTCCAGTGACACTAGTCTGAAAAGTGCAAGACCAAACAATTAAAGTAACTCTCTGGAATAAGTCCTTTTTTTGGTAGTAATATAAATAAATTAAATAAATAAGTAGGCATTAAAATTCTCAGAGAGTTCCTGCAATCTGTTAACTGAGGTGAAAGTCACAAAGATCTCACAATGCCCACTAATAAAATAGAAAAATGTTAGTAATAGTGTTTTAACCCATTCTCTCAATCATTTAAAGGCTGTGAACAAGACCAGATGCATTAATTTGTGGACTTAAGCATGCATTTTGTGTTGGGAAGTTACAAAAGCTATCACAATATTAGAAGCGGGAAGATATCTAGTTGAATAATTCCCTTGCTTTATTAGTGCAGGTCAGAACGAGATCGATGCATTTATGACCAAAATTTCTTTAAAGATTATATTTCCACCAAATATATTTCAAGACTGCATTGAAATACAGTAGAGCCCATTTATACCAGCAAACAAGAAATAGCATCAGAATTTTCCAAACCAGGAACGGGTTTAGAGCATGCAGCTGCAGGCACATCAGCTGTTTTCTTCATCATTTGCACAAAAATCCTCTCCTACTTGCACTATCATTTATAAGCAGCCTCTAAATAGTATTTTCCTATTTTTGCTCAATTATGGGGCCTTTGTATGGCATGAGGTGAATGCTTATGCTTTGTGAATCTGTGGCCAAAGGCGTAATCACCTTTAAGACCTGTTTTCCTGTTAGTCATCCTAATTTCCTTGCGGGAAGAGACTGTATTTCTCAAGCTTGTTTGTTGGTGTATATTATTTGTTTGGTGGTGAATTTTATGGAAATACTTGAGAACTCACTCAGTCAATTAGGATTTTCACTCCTGTGTAAACAAAAAGAATCTTAAAAAAAAAGTCAGCAAAATAAACCAAAAAACACTGGGAGTCATAGATTGCCTATAGCAGAAGATTGTTCCTGGACACAGAAAGCATCTTGTTATTTCCAGAGAGAATCCTGAGTCCAGCCATTTTAAGAGCTTGAAGAACTCAGTGAAAAGAGTGTGGAATTGAAACTAAGCTCTCACAAAAGACAGCTGCTATTATTAATGCAAACACTAAAATCATTGAAAGTTGAAAAATGATAGATGGAGTTCTAAGCATTATCTTTATGCAAGGCAGATTTGGCAGACAGTCCATGTTTACTTGAAGGGTGATATATAATTTCATTGTGACTCTGATTCCTTCTAAGAACGAAAAGAAAGTATAATCTGAATAATTGCCTGTTAATTGAGCTGTCATATATCTAATGGAAGACATTTGTTTGCTTATTTTTAAGTGCATGTATCTCTGCAAGCACAAGTTTGGGCACATGCTTGCTGTGGAAACCATGGGAAAATACAAGAATGCTTAAAACTGAAATACAGTTCACTTTCTGTGAGATCTGTAATACAGGGAGGGCAACCATAGAAGCTGAACCAGCTTCTGAACCAGCTGAACCTGGCAAAAAATATAATGAAGATAACAAAGATGCAGTGTGAGGAAATACAGACAAAACACAGATAAAATACAAATAAAGTACAGGCAAAAATATGGAAAAATTAAAGAAATAGGATCTGAAAGAGAGGTCCAAATTGGAAGTAGAGGACAGTGACATGGAAAAAAAAGAATATATTGATTCTATTCATAAAAGTACAAAGACTAGAGAAAAATATGAACAGCTTGATAAGGCTGGAAGCCAAAGAAAAAATAATTTTTAAGAATTAGGTAAAAAGAATAGAACAAAACATGCCTGTTTGCCAAAACATATTTTATACACAGATACCTAAAATAAACAGTCAAAGATGGTTCAGCTGAATGGCAACTTGACATTATAATCTTTAGGCAACTTTTCTTTTAGCTTAAACAGCATCTTAGTTTCATCCTCCTTGAAACACACTACTGATCCAAACACTTAAATCAGTTGCTGTTGCTTCTTAATACTCCAAGATCCAGCAAACAGATAGGCAAATGATTTCCTAACGATTTCCTGTCATTATACAGTTCTGCCTAAAACGCACATTATTTGACAGTATTTCGTTATAGTTGCTGTGACCACATTCCTGATCACGCTCCTAACCTGCCATTCTGTCAAAGCTGGAGTAAGTCTTGCGTGACTAGTTATGCACAGTCTTCCAGGTGAAGTATTATGAACATCTTGTCTAACAGCAGCAATATCTTCCTGTTGTACTGGAAATACAGATTTGAATACATTTTGTTTTCCATAGTTTCATTCTATCACAGCCTAATATCATCAAATACATTGAAAGTCTTTGTTTTCCTCAAGGGAAAGTTCCCAGTGGATGGCATATGGCTTACCAGTGACATTTCTGTCAGTATCCAACTGGAGAGCCTTGTAGTTTTTCATGTAAATTTAATTTCCTTTGCATTTCTTCCAAGTTCAGTGTATTCTTCTGATAGTTTCTATATAAAAAAGATTCCCAGTCTCAATTTATAAGAAAATGTTATCTGTCTCCTCCCTTCCTGTATGCAAACAGGTTTCTTTTAGGTTCACTCACTAGCCTCTGCCTACGTCCATCTATTACCCACTTAAAAACTTGCCTAGTAATCTGCCAGATTGTATAATTTTAAGGATACCTGTGAGGCATTATGTCTTCGTAAAGCAGGGCACCAAGAAAGCAATTTCCTGTTTCTGATCATATATCACCCACCTGGGAGACTTTTTTTTTAAAGAGTGTCCTGGTTTGGGCTGGGATAGAGTTAATTTTCTTTCTAGTAGCTGGTACAGTGTTATGTTTTGGGTTCAATATGAGAATGTTGGTAACACACTGAGGTTTTCATATGTTGCCAAGTAACGTTTAGTCTAAAGTCAAGGATTTTTCAACTTCTGATGCCCAGCCAGCAAGAAGGCTGGAGGGGCACAAGACATTGGGAGGGGACAAAGCCAGGGCAGCTGACCCAAACTGGCCAAAGGGGTATTCCATACCATTATGAAATCATACCCAGTATATAAACTGGGGGGAGTGGGGATGGGAGGATCACCGCTCAGGAACTAACTGGGTATCGGTCAGTGAGTGGTGAGCAATTGCATTGTGCGTCAATTGTTTTGTATATTCCAACTCTTTTATTATTATTATTGTAATTTTATTATTGTTATTCTTATCATTATTATTTTCTTCCTTTCTGTCCTGTTAAACTGTACCTATCTCAACCCACGAGTTTCACCTTCTTTTTTTCCCGATTCTCTCCCCCATCCCCACTGGGTGGGGGGAAGTGAGCAAGTGGCTGCGTGATGCTTAGTTGCTGGCTGGGGTTATACCACAACAAAGAGGAAGAAGAGACAAGAATAAATTATTACAGTTAGTTTTTAAAAAGTCTTTCGATATTATTTTTAGAGTACTAACTCTGAGGGGAATCAAAGGTTCAGCATGTCCTGGTGTAAGTGTTTAGATACAAATGTGACTGGAACCACGCTTGTTAAATGAAAATTTAGGGTAGTGTTTACACCTATTGAAATATGATCAGAGCAAGTGTTACAAGTAAACTTCTGTCTCCTTCAGGTCATGAAAATCTTGTTTCCAAGATCATGACTTCAGAAGAAGCATGTATATGAACATAAATGCACAAAACTAATAAGGAAACCATCAGAATTTCTGGGGTTTATTATTTTTAGATTCTTTCTCACTAGAAAAACTATAAATAAGTGTATATAAACACAGGGACTATTGAGGAAGAAAAAGAAACTGCTTCAGCACAAGCAGTAATCAAGGATAGTTATATCTTTTATTTGACTGACATTTGCAGATTTTAGAACGTATTTCCATCAACACAGGCTTGCTGAGGGCTGCACAGAGGACTGTGGGTGGGCTGCATTTGTAGCTGTTCTCTACCCACTCTAATGAAAATGTGATAAAGATAAAAATGAAAACAATGAATGTTCACATAAAAAATATCTTAAAAGTTATTAGCAAAACCTCTTTGAAACCTAGTCCTTCCTAAACTACTGTGATAAACCAGAAGTCTATTACAGACAGTGTAGCTGTAGTAGGTAGAACGGGAGAAGAACCATTGCTGATTATGAGGTTCTTAATGTAGGATTTTCAGCTAGAAAGCCAGACTGTAGTGTTAAGCAGAGAGGAGTTAAGTACATAGCATTTTTACAGACCATCAGGTCCCTCTCTGAATATTGGAT
The DNA here is from genome assembly GCA_025311575.1 of Elanoides forficatus. Lineage (NCBI taxonomy): Eukaryota > Metazoa > Chordata > Aves > Accipitriformes > Accipitridae > Elanoides > Elanoides forficatus. Next base: position 1,335,361 of record JAOBAS010000008.1, on the reverse strand, counting down.
TACTTCTTTTTTGTTGTTGTTTTTTTGTTTGTTTGTTTTTAACCATCTCATTTAAATGGCTATATGTCTGGCACCAAACATTTCCTATTAAGGTTGATATTCACCTGTTCATTCTCTAGTGTAAGCATATGCCATCCTCACACCATGGGTATCATTGAGGGTAAAGAATATTCATGAATTACAAGCTATCTTGATATTTTTGCTTATTCAACATTTGTCACTGTACGTAATATATATTTTCCTGTTTTGTAATGTATCTTCCAAGATTAGTGGCATGCATGTTTTCACAAACAAGATCAAATAATGTGTGGTTTATGTGGAAAGCAGAGTTGCTCTGTGAGGGAAAATAATAATAATATAACCATGTAGTGAAATTCCACATCACAGTTCTGAAAGCTTCACTTTGCATCACTCAGTAAACTTTTGACCTATGCACATAAAGACCTCCTTAGTGCCATTTTTTTGCTGTTTTCAGATGTAGTCTTTCAGGCATGAACTTACTGGTAGGCTACACAAAGTGAAAGAAGTTTGTTCAAATGAAATTTTTAATGTGCATATGAACTATCAGCTAAAATAAGAACCAGCAGTGCTTAATTCTATGCCTGTCTGATGTTATATTTATTTTCGAAAAATAAATACACCTTTGTGTTTAAATGTATGATAAATAATACGATGCTAAGGATACACGTTTTGCTTTTACAGTAGGACACTTTAAACCTGTTTAGTTAACTCCACCTCTAAGTAGAGGAAATTAGCAATAAGTCCCCAAGTTTCAATAGAGGATGATACGGCAAAATAAACTCAAAGCACAGTTTGATATTACAAATTAAAAGTCACAAAGTAGCCAGCTCTGGCTGTCATTTTGCTTTGGTTTATTTTTTTCCTTGCTTGCTTCACCGTTTTCTTCACATGGTGAGCCTTTATGACTTTAGCCTTTGCTGAGTTTCAACTGAAAACAAAGCGGAAAGAAGAAAAAAATCTTTTTTTAAGGGGTTTGCTTGCACTCCTCCCAGGAGGCAACACTCCTAGGTTGAGAAATACTTCTCCAAAGAACTGGGAATTGAGTATTCTTAATCCACTAGAGCATACAATGACCAGCTCTCCAAGGAGCTGTCTTGTTTCCATTATAACTTTCTTTTGACTGTGTGAAAATATTTGATTTTGTGTGTGTGTGTGTGTGTGTATGTGCACGCGTGCGCATGCACGTGTGTGTGTGTGTGTCTAAAGAACAAAGCAAAGACAATGCAAGTTCAAAGTTGGGCACAGGAGGAGTTTTAGCTATGTGTGTGGTTCATGTAGATAAATCATTCCCTTTCAGATTATTCATTAAACTAGCCAGAATTATGCTCTTTGGGCTGTTGTATTACTGCAAGCTGCAGAATGCAGAAAAAAATAAACTAATTGAAATGTTTCTCTTTTTTTTTATTAAAATGATTAATTAGTATGCAATTAATTCAATGGGAAAATTAAAATAAAAAATCCTAAAATTAAAGCTGAAAAGAATGTCAATCCTTATTTTTTAGTGTCCTTTTATAAATTATTCTTAATATAGCATTTAAAGGAAACTATACAAAAATAAATTGCATTGTGTTTCATTTCAGTTGTTTTGATTGGTTTGACCTAGCACCCTCATATCATTTTCAGAATGTGGTGTTATTGGTAAAGCTCTGCCACTCAGAACCTGTGGATCAAACAGTTTTTCAAAATCACTTTTAGGTCTGTGAGGGCAGATGACAAACTCAATTATACCTATAGCAAAGCACACACAAGACGCAAGACTGAATTTCAGTATACAGCGCCCTTGCAAAGGAGCAGGTAGGATCTATCTATCTTTTTTGCAATTTAATCGTTTAGTCCCCCAAACTTGAGGGTACCAGGGCATTCTCCTCTCCCACTGAGGTCAGCAGACATGGAAGGTGGATTTCATCGTTCAACATCCCCCCATCATTCAACATCTATCATCCCATCTTTCGGAGGTATATCACACCGTACTAGAAGGAATCCAGGATTCCTGAGGGTGACAAAAAGTAGCAAGCATGAAGGAGCCTGACTCCCTATCGTGTCACGAAGGAGCTTATGTGAGTAATGGAAGCTCTGCCTTCCAAATTTTTGCTCCTAACAAAGCTTCTGTGTTTTACTCCATAGTAGTTCAACACGGGCTTTAAGAGTCTGGAATCATGTACCTGCCTGTTTCCTCTCCTTGATCCATGAATCTCATTTCTCTCTCCATATTGATACAACTGGTGCTTCTCTTACATCACCGCAGCTTTGCCTAATTTATTCCCCTCTAACACCTATGAGACAACATCAGTCTTATCCCACTCAGCCCAAAGTGATGTTTTGTTAAATAGAGCTGGAAACACTCATTTTTAAAAGAATGAATAAGTTAAATGTCTACATCCAAAGTAATTATTTGGTTTATAGCTGTGATCCAAGTCTCACAGGGCCATCTCACTCAGGACTGCAATCTGCAGTTAATCACGGGTAAAGAAATGGGATTTTAAACATGTCTTTGCATTTTGTGCTTTTGCTAAGCTTATGCATCCCCCACGCACATTGTTCTTGCTCTTCTGATCAGTATGTCCCAAATTCTTGCCAAGCATTGCACACAGCACTTGGACTTTGAATTCCTAGTTAAGCACAAAAATGCCTTAGTTTCCATGGCCTAAGTAAATTAGCCAAATTGTCAAAAGATGGATTAGGCAGAACAGAAATAACTCAGATTAAAGCCTGAACCATTAGATTATCCCTTCTCCAGCTAGTTGCAGCATGGAATAAATGTAGAGACTATAAATATTGAATTTAAAATATCAGTATTTTGCATTATGCCAAAAAAATCTTATTTTGAATGTTAGATGTCAAATATTCACCCATGATTATTTTTATTCCATTATATACATATCAGTCTTCAGTAAGAAAAATAACATAACCACATTACAAACAAACAAACAAACAAACAAAAAATAATCAAGGGAACTCAAACATTTTCATTAAGAATCTGAACATGAAACCCAGTTTATTTAAAGGACTTAAGTTCCACTAGTAAGGAATTGACTAAAATTAAATTTTTATTCCTTCCTTTTTGTTATACAATTGTTACAACTGCTGTCTGTATTCTATCCCTTCAGCCTCACTGAGTTTCTTTCCACCTAACCTGACTGTGCTAATAAATTTGGCTGCATAAAAGGGAGAACTGACTAATGTGAAAGCATGTAGCATAGTAGCAGAAAGAGGAGTAGGGTTATGTGGACTCTTATAACTCTTCAGGTAATATTCTTTACTTCACTGAACAAGTTTATGTCCCTGATTGTCTCAAATGAAACAGCTGCTGTAGGTTGAATCACACTTGTAGAAAATAAGCACGGCTTTTCAGGAGACATGAGAGAGGAATTCTGGGAGAAAAGGAAACAAGGCTTTCCCAAAACATGCCTTGGTTTACCTTAAAGATATGAAGTGTAGAGTAAGTAATCTGGGGGTTTAAAATGTTTAGTATAAAATTTCATCTAATTTTTGAGACCTCAGTTAATGGTAAATTGAATTTTTCTCTTAGGACACCCACCCCTTTGAGGCAAAGTCTTCTGGATACAAAGTCAGGTCAAATGTGGACCACAGGAAAGGAAAATATGGCAGTAGGAGAGGCTGGTTTCTGTCAGGGCTCCTAATCGAGAGAAAAAAAGCATTACTCTTGAGTAACTTATTTGTTCTGAGAAGCCAAATGTATAGACAAACTTAGTAGACTCACATTTCTCCCCAAAAGTCCTATTGAATTTCTTGTTGAAGATCATTGTCTTCATAATATGAAAGCCATTAAATGGTTGACATTTAACATGGGTAGTACCTGTGTGTATAATGATTGACATTATTCTATAAGAAAGAGGAAGAAAAACTTGCATTAATGCATTAATGGACATTTGGGTTGCCCAGTGGGAGAATCCTGGCAGAATGAGATGTATGATAATAAAATTCAAACATGAAAGATGACAAATCTGAGGAACAAAGTGAAGGCACTAATACAAAAATGCACACCCTTCTCTTTACTCCCTTATTGTAACTTTCTATTTCAGTACCATTACTGTGAACAGGTCTTTAATTCGTTTGGTAGCAAGGCACAAATTTAATGTTCAGTACAAAGAAATCTACAGCTTCATCAAAACTCTTAAAAATACATGTATAGATATCTGCAAATTAGAATGGTACAAATAAAACATTTATGCCTTGCTTCTCAACTAATGTAATACGCTGCTACCTTGAGTAATTTTCATTTTAACAAATTATTTTAAATTATATCAGTTCCCATTCCCCTTTCTAAACTGTATTGTTTCAAAGACATGAAGGTAATAAATAGATTAAAATCTTAAAAATATTTCCTCTTTGGTAAAACAAAAAAAACCCCAAGCTGCAGCTATTCTGTTTTGCAGCTAATGTCCTTTTAAGACCCTTTGTACATAACACATAGGTAGAGGAAGCTAACATGGTATCGCCAAGGCATATTCAATTGTCTTAAAGAGTGTGATAGAAAAACATACCAAGACACTGTCTTAAAAGCAAATAAATGGATGGCTCACCACTGCTTTTGCTTATTATTTTAAGAAGCAGTGCACAACCTTCAGCACACTCTACCAAGAGAGTGGTAGCAGTTCACGTTAATGTCAGCTAAGAGGAATCCTTGAAGTTTACAAAACTTTTGTCTGTGAGTTTCAGAAACAAAGAAATAAAGTAAAAATATTGCAAACCTGCAAGATGCCTTATACATACATCACCTTTAAAACATCATATTTGAAATAAAATATACAATCACAAAAAGAAAAAAACAACCCACAGTATAAAACACGAACTTATTTTCATTAAATACCATAGGTAAAGATTTTCTTAGATGAGATTTTTCTGTAAGGGACCTTTTGATCAGGACAAGCATGTAACAGACTCTGTCAACTGATTTTGTGAAATCCTGGACATTATTAGTATTTCAAATGTTAAGAAAATACAGACATGTGGTCAAAGCTTTCACATTAACTCTAATATCTCTGATTATGACAGAAAATGAAAAGACTTACTGCAGGTAGCAACATAAAATTATGTACTCTATGTAATTCTTCCTTGATTGTTTGTGTTTGTTTACATGCCTTATCAACATTTTAAAGGGTAATAGCTTGTTTCAGCAAGAATATAAATACTTATTAGATCAAATGGAAACATAAATAGTATTATCCAAAGAAAGCATCACCAGGGTTCCTATTCTTTGAACTCGGTTTCTTAGCTTAAAGCTGTAGAAATTCCCACAGCTGTTGCAAAATTTGAACCCAAGAAGCAATAATAAAATATAAATTTTATTCTCCCAACATTTCAATTATTTACTTATTGAACACCACAAAAAAAAAAAAAGAGTGTCTAGTTTGTCACATTTTTGCATTGATCTAGCTGTTATGAAAGCGAAAGTTCATTCAGTAAAATGCAAATCTCTCTAAAGCTGGATTCTTTTTACAGTCTGTGAAAGAAACAGGCACTTTCAAGGAGCAGTTCACTCCAGGTTTTGGACTTCTGCTTTAACATTAGATGCAGTGTGCCTTGGAAATATATATTCCTTTCAGCTGTCTGAAAAGGAAGCCTAGGTTGGCCAGATGTCTAAAATGAGGTGAAATGAATCCCACCCAGACTTCCTATAATTTGAAATTGTTCTATCAGCTAGTGAAAAATATCAGGCATTGGTTTTTTTTGCACTTTAGAAAGAATGGTATATTTTTAACACTCAATTCAGTTCCATCTTCTTTGCTTCTACTCTTAGTACTGCATGTACTATTTCATACCAGCAACTCGTTAGTATTTCACTTCATTTTATTCCCCTTGTTACTGATATTTGATAGGTAACTTTCAGTCAACCCAAAGGGAGTAGGGGAAGAATTAAGCAGAAAATCATTTATTCCAATGAAGACTCAAAAAGCTTGCATTTATTTGCCACATTTGCTATTCTGTTATCTTGTAGTTAACCTGTTATGGACAGTTGTAGATATGTGTTAGAAAAATTCTGGTTGATCTTACAGAAATTAGTTTAGCAGATACCCTATTTAGTATATATCCAGGTATTTATTGAGCTCAAGTAACAGCTGAACAGCAGTTAAGACTGAAGTGAAAAATGGGTTTAAGTATGTTTAGTTCTTCCTAAGTTTAAGCACTTTCTTCCTTGATTGTATATAGGCTAAACAAATTGAACCACTGTACCATTTTTGGCTGGGCTGAAACCAGGACACTAGGATAGAGTTAATTTTCTTTGCAGCAGCTGGTACGGGGCTGTGATTTGGATTTGTGCTGAAAACAGTGCTGATAATACAGGGATGTTTTAGCTGTTGCTGAGCAGGGCTCACACAGAGCCGAGGGCTTTTCTGCTTCTCCCCCCACCCCAGCA
>JAOBAS010000008.1:1315706-1328861 GCA_025311575.1 Elanoides forficatus | reverse complement strand
GTTGAAGCATTTATCAGGCCTTGTGATGGTTACATTCACAGATACCAGTAAAAAGAAATGTTAACGTTCTTTTATCTGGGCTGAAAATGGCAGTCTGCAGGAGGGAAGGAAAGATCAGTACCATTTCTAATAATAACAGCTATTTACAAGCCCAGGGACCTCAGCAGGTATCACTTTCCTTTCCCGGTGACATGCAGCTATCTCAGATCAGAATACCACAGCTGTTTTGTACCGGTAACACTGTGCAACAGTTTTAAACAAAGGAAATTAAACATATATTTATGCATGGCTAAGACTACAGGGCAATTCCAGGGATGCAGAGTGGAATTCACCTGGAAGTGGGCCAGAACACAGAGGCCAACTTCTTGCCCTGGGAAAGGGGTGATGTACATATTTCTGTGATCACAGGTCATCGAGGCTTCAGCTTTGTGCCTAGCCATAGGGGCCTAGAAATGCGGCATAGTTCAACTTTGGCACTGAAGAAAACATTAGGAAAAAGTGATCCAGCTCCCCCTAAAATAAATAGAAAGATTTCTGTAGGAGTTAGAGCACGGTGAATCACTAGTTGTTTCTTAAACACCCTGCTTTATCCTTGGGGCTCAAGTCACCTTCTTTTTAGTTATGAGATCTGATGGGATTTCAGCTTAAGTAGTATGGCTATGATCTTATGTCCTGTAATTCAACCTGCTCCAGAAAACCTCTATTTATTGAGTGATGAATAAGAGAATTGCTTAGCAGCTTCTTTTAGCTTTCAGAAAAGAAATCACAGTACTGTATGCACTGTTGCTAATGTTTTCCTTTATTTTCCCATGGGGATTTATTCTTAAAAAAAAAAAAAGACGTCACTGAGAAGTACAGTAGTTAATCCAGACAGTTTCAAGTTGCCTAGAGCTATTGACTGATATATGCAAAACCTTGCCATTATGTTTTCAAAGCAGCAACAAATAGAATTAGGAGTGCAATTCCTTTGATGATACTTTGAAATTTTTTTTTAAAATTACCTTCCATTATTGTCTGGGCTTGATCCTTCTCCCTCAGAAACTAGTGGGAGTTCTGCCACTGACTTCAGGGGGAGGAGGATTGGGTTGTTTTCAGCACAGATTTTAAAACAAAGGCTTGAAATTGGCAGGAACAAAACACTCTGCCATGAATTGAGACAGCAGGTTGCCAGATGGCATCTTTTCAGAGTTATGCAAACAAATTTGGTTTATTCAATATAAATATTTGAAGGAAATAGAAAAAAAGAGGATAATTCTCACTTACCAAAGGGTCATATCTGAGTCTTTTAAATTTTAACTTGGTTCCAAGAAAAAAAGAATCTCTACCAACACTGTTAAATTATTGCCCTAGAAAGCACCTGAGCCTGACTTTCTGTGACAGTTTATACTACTAGAGATATGGTTTGGGATGAGTGAAGAAAAATAAGAATTTTGGGGAAAGAAGGGATTCTCACTGTTACTCAGGGAAGGCAGCTTAGGAGCAATAGGTAGACTTCCAGTCGAGGAGCACATGTTCTCTATACAACCCAAAGAGAGAAGGAGACACCCTGAGAGGACGTTTTGAGCTTTCAAGTTAGATACTTGGAAGTTAGGCACTATGAGTAGCCCCATAATTTGCAAGTGAAACCTTCAACATGTGGCTAACCACCCAGAGCCACTCAGCAGGTAACAGCCAAGAGAAGAGGCAGGTCAAGAATTCCAGAAGAGCACTGCTGTTGGGCTTTTTGGTGTATTTCATTTTGTTTTGTTTTACATCAAGTAACACTCAGAAAAGACAGAAAGTGAATTAGTACAAACAACAGGAGGATTCTCTTTTTTCTTGAAAATTAAGTTTGGATCTAATTAGAAGAATGACCTATGAGGAATAAAATTTTGATATTGCTATACTCAGAAACCTTGATTTTTTTTCTGTTGAGTGAAAAGGCTAGACAAGAACAGGTATGTATACAGGTCAGAGTAAGAGAGCTCTAAGAACTTTAGTCCACCATCACAATCCTTTTCTCAACTACACCTAGCATAAAAAAAAAAAAAAAAATAGCACATCTGTCCTGAATTCTCTCTGCATACAATTTCCTTCCGCCTGTGGTGAGGGGTGTGCATTTGGAACGGCAGAAGGCTTCATCTTTTAACAAATAATGAAATCCACATTCCAGTCAAATGTGATCAGCCCTGCCAGTGCAGGATTATTTTTATTGTTCATGTTTGCCTTCAGAGTGCCACTGCACATTACTAAGTATGTTGGCTTTTTGCCACCTCTATTTTAAGCTGTTCAAAAATCTGGGAACTGAAGAAACATCTGCCTTTGCTTTTTAAGGAGAAAACCATTATTTAAGTAAGCAAACGTTTTAAATAACTTAGACTAGAAAATGTATGTGTTCTTAGATGGACATGCTTATTTTAGTAAGACAGAACTGACTGTATCTTTGAATTAACCTCTTGTTCCTTATACCCCACTTATATGTGCTGTACTGACCTCATGGGAAAGAAAATCGAATCAGCTGTAAATTGCCTGAACAGATTTGTCTGAACTCATGGAGCAGTAAATCCTACATTTACATTACTTACTCAAGACAAGTTGGACTTGCCACACCTTCTACTCAAAAGGTCACACAGAATTTTTTATACTTACTAAAAAAAAATAGCAGTGGGCCACAAACCTGAATTAATTCCCTGCGTATGATTCCTAGAGCGTGAAAGAAGGGAGAAGAGAACAAATGACTAGCAGAAAAGACCAGAGGAGCAAGGTGAGAAAGCAGGAAGGGACACTTTCAGGCTCTGATGAAAGAGTTTTGTTTCAGATGGATCTTCCTCTCAGCTTACTTCAGGGACTGGCATATGGCATATGCTACAGATGGATAGGCAGCGATACACGTACAGCTGTGAGGTGCTGGCACTCCTGGTCCTGGCCCTTGCTGCCAGCTGGCCAGCAGAAAGCAGGTTTGCAGGATGATTTGATTTTCCACAGCTGTCGTACAAAGCGTGAGGTCAAGGGAGGAGAGGAGAAGGAGGAGATGTTGGAGAGAGGGAGGGGGTCATAGCTGACTCATCCTTGCTTACAGCACAGAGGCTGAGTTCAACCCTGACAACTACAATATACCAGGCAGCAACTTTCTCCATGTGCAAGCCCTTCGTTTAAATTATGTGCTAATGTAAGGTTTAGGTCTTTCTAGGACTGGGCAACTCTGGAATCACTTACTGACGCACTCTGAGTAATGTACAAAATAAGTGAATACCACGCAAGAGGGGTGACTCTTGTCTAATGTCCAGCAAATACACAAAGTAGGTTGTATACTCTTTTGTGAACTAAGAACATCTTTTGTTGGTCGTTACATTAGGGAAAACTCACTCTAATGCAACCGTGTGTGTCAACAGCAAATAGTTTTTTAAAAGAAAGATAAATAAAAACCCTTTGTTACTGGAACCAGAGTCAAGTGCAAGGTTCTCTGCACACCTCCAAAAGGCTCACATTTTTGTTAGTGTGGTTTGAATAATAATTCATTGTTATTTTCCCAGATACCTTTAGGTAAACTTGTAGGTCATTTGTGGTATATAGGGCAAAAATCACTATATTCATTTTAACAGGATGACTTACTAGAAATACATAAGTTAATGGCTATCAATTTTAATGAAGTTTAGCTGGTTTATTAATTATTTGCCAATTTTTGAAACCAGACAGGTTTATTATTATATTAACTATGTCAAGCCATTTGAACAAAAAGTTTCATCTGAAGTAACCTAATAACACTACTTTATTTAAGATAGTGAGAACAAAGTTGGAGCATGAAGAATTTCAGATTAATAGGGCTGAACAACTGGATAACAAAATGTCAGAAGAATATCAGTGAGGAAAAATTTCTCTTATGAAGAAAGTATGAGAGAGTTGGGGTTGTTCAGCCTGGAGAAGAGAAAACTCCAAGGAGACCTTACTGTGGCCTTTCAATATATAAAGGGGGCTTATAAGCAAAATAGAGAGAGACTTTTTACCAAGGCCTGTAGTGACAGGACCAGGGGCAACAGTTTTAAACCAAAAGAGGGTAGATTTAGAATGGGCAGAAGGAAGAAAATTTTCACGTTAAGGGTGGTGAGACGCTGGAAAGTGTTGCCCAGAGAAGTTGTTGATGCCCCACCATTGGAAGTGTTCAAGATCATGTTGGACATGACTTTGAGCAACCTGAGTGTGGTGGTGCATTTCTTCTCCCCCCCCCCTCCCGGCTGGTTTACGAACTCGGGAAGGCTCGCTAGGCCTTGGTGTAAGTGTAATGAGTCGGGCAGTGGAGCGAGCCTTGGCTGTGGCAGGAACTCTCGCACAGCTAGGACAGGGAGACACGCCGTGCGTCTCAAGGACTCTGCTGCCCGGCGGCGGCAGGGGACAGGAACAGAGAGAGCCAGTTCTCGTAACAACCTGCAGCCAGTTCTTTCTCATAACAGCCTTGAGACATTACAGTCCTCCCCTGACAATCTCGGAGCATCCCGTATCTATGTCTGGAGTTATTCTCCAACAGTCTCAGAATTTTCCAGCACAGCTGGGATTCTAGAAGTTTTTGGTGACAAAAGTCAATCATTTCCCGAACCTATGACCAGCGGTACCAAGGGAGACCCTTTGAGCTCTCCTGGACCGCAGCGGGCTGTGACCAGCATCTCCCTCTGAGCAGGACTCCTCTAGAGCTCACAGACTTTCCGGTTTGCAAAAATCGGAGGTCTGTCAGCGAAAGCTGACATGACCTGGGCTGATTCTTTCCGCTCCTTGAGGCTCAACCCTTCACCCATTGAGACAAATGCCGAAGCATATTTTCAATGACCTCAAGGGGAATTTTTATCAGGTATACCTCTTTTACTCTCTTTTATATATATATCTTAGTGTCTTTATGCATGTGCATGTACTAACCTGACTAATCTATAGTAAGTATGCTATAACAAGTGTATTATAAGTTATTACTTTCAAATTTATACTTAAATTTTGGTTTATTCAACTGTGAATGAATTTTAGGCGGCTATTATACTCATAATCCCTTTAGATATAAACCATTGACCAAGTCTGGGACTAGGAGTCAATCCAGCCGCACCTAGACTCCAACAGGAGTTTAGAAAGCAAAGGGGTCTTCTCTGAAGCTCATGACTCAACAGGAGGTTCTTGCTTACCCTTTCCCACATTCACTTTCACCCTATTACATTTTTGGTCCCTATATACATGTTTAGTTTGATTCTGATTTAATTTTCCTGTGTGCATTTCATCCATGTACTTAGTAATAGAGTGAACCTTGCCATTGAATTCTGTGAAGTTGCAATTTCATATAAATTTCTATTAAATCATTTTCCTGTTGCTAATACAATTGGAGGTGATTCTTTAAGCGATCCAAACCCCTGATACCCCCCTCCCCCACAACAAAGTTATGTCTCACTGCAATATTTTTTGCAAGAGTTGTCCAAAACTGTAAGGATGAGTAAAAATTTTCTTGACAGGATTAACTATCAAAGTTATGACCTTGTTAAAAATTTTGAGTTATGTCTGATTTTTCCCTTATATTTCTGCTTAGCATTTTTGCTATGATTCAAGCTCTGTGGAGGAATCTCTTTCAAGCTCTCTAGGTGCCAGGAATTCAGCAGGTAAGAGGTCAGAGTTCCAAGAAAAACTATTGTATTTTAGAGTGCTCCTTTTCTTTCCAATACTGCCTACTTTGCCTGAAATTTGCTCCTGACTTCCTTCTCCACTTGCAGGCTTAATTTTTTTATTCTGGTTGTACATTTAAGTGTCAGGAAGTGTTGATCTCTTTTTCTACTGTATAACCATGCTTTTGCTCATTGATGGTACTGCTCTTCTAAATACTTTTTATTGTTTTTACCTTTTTCTTTGAAATACCTTTCCTCTACAACAAGAATTTTCATAGATGGCAATTTTTACCCCACAACCCTCTGAAGTGGTGGAAGCATTTATTCTCTCCAAGGAACAGCACAACATTCGTTAGGAAACATGACTTCTTCACTGTTACTGCTATGCTTAAGAACAAACATTCTTTAAGAGCTTAAGAAGCCTTTTTGGTCTCACCTGTAAAAGCAACAGCCTGAGTAAGAGAAAGCTGTTGAAAAGATACCTTCAGAAAAGCTATACCAAAGATAGGCAATTTCCTTTACTTGATGAATGTACTAGTTCACTAAATTGCTTTATGTTTTTGTTTTGGTTTTGAGGGTTTTTTTAAAGTAGAAACGAATACTTTATACTGTCAAAATAAATCTCAAAAGGTAAATCAAGTATGACCCAACCTCATGTGAGAAGTGCTGAAGTTGGACTATTCTTTCTACACCTCGCAAACAACAGATAAGTATTTAATTCAGTAAGAACAGATTTCTTTGTGGCAACAATTATATATTAAGACATGGGCAACAGATCAGTCATTTTTTGCTGAGGCAATATACTACTGTTTCACTTTTTGAAGAAATCATTTTATTCTTTCATACTATTTAACCATTAACAAAGATATCTCTATCTTTGTGATAGTTCTAACAAATATTGTCTCCTCTTAGATAAGGCAACTCTAGCAATACATCAGTTCTTCCTGTTCTGTGATCTTCAGCTGATTTTAAAACATAATTCTAAACATGATATAATCAGTGTATCTGGAGTCTGTGCCAAGATTTAGTGTCCATACTGATTATTTAGCTATTAGCTGCAATTAGTGTCCTTGATCACTGTGTGAAGTAGTATCTGAGAAGAACAGATGGAGTTCATTGTTATAAGTCTCCAGATGTCTGTGGAGAACCTGGGCAATGCTATTAGCTGGTTGCTTATACTACCAGCACCTTCATTCTTGTATGGCATATGATTTGGCATGGGAATAACCAACCAAACAAGTAGCTCGTGTTTCCAGGCCCTGGGGATAGATTAGCTAATGATATTAAGTAAGGTAGTAGTTTATGTGATCCCGGAAAGTAGTCCACAACCGTTCTAAGATACGCATCAAGCTCTTACTGCTGATCAGTCAGCACAGCTGACCAGTACACGTTTTTGGATGTTTGCTGTTCTGAAAACATCCTTTTGACATCCTGCATAGTAGTGACAGTAGTACATAGGACAGTGCTATAATGCAGCAATGAGGTTTGAGCTGCTGTAAATTAGTATAACTGCTCTGAATTCTGGCCTAGAAATTTTTGAAGGGGAGGAGCAGGGTAAGGGCAGAGAGTGGAAGAGGTTAGGAGTATTCAAAGCTAGAAGACAATAAGGGATGCTTTAGACTTCTTTACCTTTAGTATAAATTAAATTTCTGTTTATTCCTTTTTTCCTTTATCAGTTTCCTATCACCCACTTTTGAAATAGATGAGTATTAAATTATGAACCTAAGTGCTGAGGGGAACCATAGATAGAGAAGAAACCCTTTTAATTAGTAATTCACTCTGTTTCCATGACTCTGAAATATTCCTTCATACAGTGTCTTTGTCCAGATGTGCTGTAAGTGCCCTAAATGCTTTGGCCATCACACTTTTCTTAGCAGTCATTTTGGCAATGTAATCACACCTCATTTTCAGACAGTTTTACAGACATTCAAACAAAATATCCCTCCTGAACTTTCATTCTTACCGTCTTATACCACTGACACCACTCAAAGTAATTCTGGCTCTATTGTTGGTGTATGTAGCCTCCAAAGGCTTTACATGGCAATATCCCCCTTTTACAAGCTGAAAAGTTAATTATGTGTATAATGCTCAAGTGAATGAATCACTGCTTAATCCCTAAACTTATTTTTTCTCGGAACTCTGGCCGAGAGTCAGTATTTCTGCAGCAATGTCTGCGTTAGCTGGAGGAGTGGCACAACAGGAATTAACCTGTACAGAAAACCACTGATGATGAGGACCTGACTTTCACACTGCATTTGTTCTGAAATATAACTTCAGAACGACTCTGGTTCTGCAGGCACAAAACCTTTGAGTTTGAATCCATTTTCCTGTCTGGAGTTATGTGAAAGGAACCCAGCTGCGTGTTCTGATAGTGCTCCACTATGCAAAGCAAAGAGAATTAAGTGGGGATGAGAGAGACATTACTTTCAAAGAACAGTCCTGTCCAGTCTGAAACAGCAGTGTAGATGCAGCTGGTTGCAAAGTACCTAAATTTGAATTCAGTGACTGCAACAAAACTATACATCACAAATAAGATGGTACATTTGCTCTACGACTTATTATCGCTGCAGCTCAAAGTGCCCTTGTCATGATTCACTGTGGCCACTGGAAAGGCCAAATTCCAATTGGAAGTTCCTATTCAGTATCCCAAGGGCTTTTTCATTTCAGTGTTTTGCGAGATTTCTTTTTTATTTAATACCCTTGCTATAGGTTATATATTCTCAAATGTATTCAACTGCGACTCCTCTGTTCTGAATCTCATACCAGGTGCAATTTTTTTTAGTAACGGTAGAGATAATTAGCCTTTGAAACAATGTACCTAGGGTCATGATAAATTCTCTAAAATGCAGAGTTTTACAATTGAGATTAGATTTATTTCTCAGATAGAGGCCCTTGCTCATCCTAAAGTTATATAGAAATCACTTGCTAAAATTCTATGGTCTGTGTTATGCAGGAGGTCAGACTAGATTATCATTATAGTTCCTGATGGTCTTAAAATTTATAGAACTGTGAAACATTTTGATATTTTATATGCATATTACTAATTCTCAGTCTCTTTCTGTATGATTTCTCTTTCCTTGGAGGTTTTCATAACACCTCCCAAATGAATTTAGTATTATCTCTGAATTTCATTTACATGCTGTAAATTCAACTGAATGTATTGCCATTTATCAGTGCACTGTTTGCAGTCCTTCAGCAAGTTTTCATTCTGTGTGACAGTGTTCGTATCCATGCCAATTTGAATTAATTTTGTGAGTAGAATTTCATTTGACACTATATCAAACGCTTTAATAAAGGCTAGATATATCACATCTACTTCATTCCCCTCATCAACGGTTTTGTCACTTTATCAAAACAAAGTATTCATGTTTGTCTGGAATGATTTGTACTTTGCAAAGCTATTTCTAATTTTGATCATGGATCACCAAGTGAGAGGCGCTAAAGGGTGTTATAGATGTTTTCTTTACAAACTGAAGCCTTTAAAAATGTAAGAGGAGATGAACCTCACACTAATTTGTAAATTTGGAATATATTCATACTTTCTTCCTACTCACCTCCCACAGCTGACAAACATACATATTTCTCTCAGTTTCTAAGATACTCAGTAATGGTCACTGTCCATAAAAGTGGTCAGAGCTCTACCTTGATTCAGTTTGTCTAATAAAGTAGTATGAGCAATATATACTTTTTTTTTTTTTTAGCTTGTGCACAAATAATCAGGGAGCTAATGTTGAATATGGCTGCCTTATGAGAATATTTTTAGGCAAAAATTCCATCTCTCTTGTCCCTGAATGCATAACAAACCAGAGGACTGGTCACTCCATGGTTCTCTGCCTATCTCCCAAGGTCCGAAGCTGACCATATAAAAACTGTTACTAAGAATGTATAGATACAAAAATACAAACTCTCACACATCTGCATACAGAAGAAGAGTTAAAAAGAGAAAATTAGGGATCCATCTGCTAAAAGTTAGACAGCTAAATCTGGATTCTTCATCCCTTCATAGTCACAGAGGGCCAGGTCTGAGATATAAGTTAGCTCAGGAGGTACTTTGTTCAAGACTCTGCTCTGCCTCATTCAGAGTGAAATTAAACCAGCTAAAAGTGAGACCCTTAGATCATTCATATCCCATACCAGTATACAGGCACATAAAAGTTGTCTCTTGAAAAAAGTAGATTTTTGAACTGAAAAGGAAAGGTATGGTAAAAATCTACTCTCACCAGTTTGTTAAAATACCTTTTTGTTTTGTTTTGCTCTGGAATTTAAGCATATTTTAAAAAATAAACATAATGGCTCCAAAATTGAGTTTTCATCAGCTGGATAGATTTATAAAATGGACAACTCAGTAAGTAATCATTTTCTTCTAATAATGCATGCAAATATTTGTAAAACCACCAGCTGCTGGCAGCTATGAAATCTTGCAGCTTATTTGCCTACATAGAGTTTATTACAGACAGTGTTAGCAGCCTGTCAGGGTGCCAACTATCTGCAATAGTCCACTGCACAAAGGCATTTCCAAAAATTCATTGAGTCTGCTAATGGAAATTAATAAACAGAAACTAAACGTGGGGATAAAACTAGGTATCACATCAGCAGCCCCTGTATTTCTTTGAAATGACCGGCTTCTTCAGCCTTAGAACCAATACCAGATATTTATTCTTACCTGCACTCCCTTACAAGGATATAGGCTTCTCACGATATCAAGCTCTTACTTCCTTGCAAGAAGTTTTGAGAGGAAACTCAATGAAATATGACAGAATGCAAACCAAGTGTCATACTGCATCACTGATTTACACAAAAACATTGAGGTTCTTCAATTCTGCTACATATAAAGTTGCAAGAATAGGTGAAAAAAACTTTGTTTCATAAAATCTTCTGAGTGCCTTCTTCCTGTCCTTTCCTTTTGCCTCCTCCCTGATAATTTGCAATGCTTAAATACACTGTGTTTACTTCCTTATTTAGTTAATTATCAGCTAGTAAAGGATGCTGTCTTGTGCTGAAATATGGGATTTCATAAATTATCTCATAAATCGTGAGTTGTCATAGATCGTAAGTTACCACAACTAAGCTTTTTCTGTAATTTGAAAATAAGTGAGACTATATTTCATGTTTTGGCTTAGGCTGTTGTGAACTATTTTCTTAAGTAAAATAATTGAACTTCTTAAATAGTTTCTTAAGTAAAATAACTGAATGCGTTCAGAACTGGTCATGCTTTTTTTTTTTTTTTTACTTAATAGCTATGTAAGATCATTCTCACATTCTCATAATGACTTTCAGTTATTTATTCTGCTTTTATTTGAGATGCTCTCATTATGTCACTCCGATATCCCAACATAATCTCTTAGCTTCCTTGGCCTTCCTCATCTCTGCCTTGTCTGCTTAGGTCCCTCGGCTGCTTCTGCAAGATTTGTTGATCATGTATCTAATCTCCTGCAGGGCCTGTCTGTTCATTAGACTCTTCAGCATCATACACAAAAAATACCCAAGTTAACTACTGAACTGAATCTTCATTTTCTGTTTCTATTTATAGAACAGCATTCATAATAAGGATCTGCTTGGTGCTGAGATCTTGAGGCTTTAATCATCTGGGCAGAATATAGGAAATTATCTTTCCAAAGTAAATTTTTCTGCCCAGTTTGTAACTATTTCAATGAGTCTATTACTGTATGTAAGCACAGTTCCAGAAAAAGGATAAGGTGATATTTTCCACATCACACATTTCTACCAGGTTCAGATCAGTAAATATCCAGGTGAATATTTACTTTGGCTGGCTTTTGTTCTTGGTAATAGCAATGGGAAAATTCTATTGATTTCAAGGATGTAAGAGCAGACCTCAGTTTTGTATAATTTAATGAAGCAGGAAAGCATTCTTTCTTTAAAAAATGATAGGGCACACTCCTTACAAAAGCAAATAAAAACTATAACTTCTCACTGCTGATGTCCACTTGTACATTTTGGTCCAACATATCTCTCTCCTGTGTCTTCATCTCATGCTTTTCCCAAATCAAAGAGAGCTGAGGGATAAATAAGGGGTTTCAGTTACTGCAGTAAGTCCAAGCTTCCTTGGAATTCACAGTTTTAGCATTTAAAATTAGAAATACTTTGTTAGTAATCTTGTGTGCTTGGGCTCTGTGTGTGTGTGTGTATAAAAATATATATAGTCCTGTGACAAATAGCCATCTGTTTTAGCATTTATTTGTGACATGAGACTAAACTTTACATCTCAAAATAGATAGAAGTCATTCTTCTTCCACTCTCTTCTACCTCTTTACCAGAAATGTTGAGGGAAAATGTTTTCAAAGCAAAAGAAAGACATTAGCATAGCCACTCTTGCAAATCCTGGTCTATCTATCTACAGCCATATGCAAACTATAGACAGAAAGGATAAATAGTCCCCAAATTAGACGTATGATCTGAATGTGTACCGCGCTCTGCAGATCTCTGCTCACGCTGGCATCCCCGTTCACATGTTTGGCACTCGAACTTGCAAAAGGTTTCTGAGTAACAACAGAGTGGGTCATTTCTGCAATGTCATACCTCCTGGGAGGAAAAAAATAAAAAGTCCAGAAGAATACTACTCCTAAAGGATAATAACATATGCAGTGCTCATAAGTATCATGGATTCAGTGTAGGAAGAAGGTCAAAGCAAATGATAGTAGGTGCTGAAGAGGTTTATCATTTACATCCAACTGTACTATTTCTTAAAATATATTATTAACAGGTTGTGAATACCCTATATTATTTTAAAGATAATGGTTATCATGCCATTCAATGAAACTATATTATTAAATATAGATTTTACAGAAGACAATTCAGTGAGATCTGCAAGTTTCACAAGGAGGCAATTAGCTATAATTCAACTATGAAATATTGGTTACCAACATTTGTAGACATCTGCAGTGGATGAGAATGGCCGCCTCTTCCTTACACAGTACCATTAAACTTCAGGATCAGTGTGTGCACACAAAAGGACTATGCCCAACAAGCTGTTTTACATAAAGTGAGCCCACCTTAACTGGTGCAAGAGTTAAGTTTCTGAATTGGCTCAATACCTGTATCTCAGGGTTTTTTTGTGAGACTTCCTTTCCAAACGGCATTTCATTTTAAATAGAAACTGTGTTTGTCAGCTAGTTCTCCAGGGTCTTTTCCAGTTAACTCCTTCAAAAAAGTCCTCAGATCTTTTAGAACCAATTCTGGGAAAGCTTTCTCAGCAGAGTTTTCCCTGGGGTGCAGTTTGTTGACTTCCACCTTAGAATCCTTCCTTCTTAAAGTCTTTCCTTTCCCTACACCAGCTGTCTTGGTAGATGACCACTACCTGCGAGCTGCTGCATCCTCAGAGTACAAGCTCTTCCTCTAGCTCTGCACTGTGGAGGTACCTAAGAGATGACTACCTAGTATGAACAACGTCTTACAGCTGTTTAATCCAGTTTTGGTATCAGTGTTACAGATGCCTCGAGATCACTTTTGGTATGCTGCATATATATTTATTTAACAGTGTATGTTAAGTCTGTTTTTTCTCTCTTTTTTTTCTCTCCCTTTCTCTTTCTCC
>JAOBAS010000008.1:1302720-1315606 GCA_025311575.1 Elanoides forficatus | reverse complement strand
ACAAGAATCCCAAACTGGCTGCATTAACTGGGAATGGCTGGAAACCTCTGTACTATCTATGCTCAAGTTAACCCATTTGTGGAAAGATATGTTTCTGCTAAAATGTATGTGAATGAAGGGACAAGCTATAACCTAGTCTAGAAAGGTGTCATCTCATGGACTGGAGCTGAAATGAGCCCTCGGTGTGAGGAACAGGTTTGTCAGCAGCCAAGGAGGTAGTACGAAGAGAGTGAAGCATGCAGGCAGCCTGAGGTACTGTCCTACCTGCTAGACGCCTAAACTTCCTTTCCAGAGTGGATTTCTTCAGAGCTGGTTCAGAAACACGCCACTCAGCCGTGTTAAGAGGTACTTTTCTTCAAACGCTGGGATTTCCCTGTCCGTGTTGCTATTGCAGTCAGGAGTGGGAGGGCTACGAAGCCTCTGACACAGAAGCCCGCAGAGGTAAGAGGCCAAGGTCACCTACATATTAGCTGGAGGAGCAAGACAAACAGCACGATGCCGAGAGTAAGGAGGAGTAAAATTACTTAATCTCCTTCTGCTCCCTCACCAGGGCAAGGGGAAAAGGGCACAAAAGCAGCGGTGGAAGAGCGGCCATCCTCTTCAGTCTGCTCCTGGGGCAGAGCTGCTGAGTGCTGCCTCTCCTCCCCCCGCCAGACCTCTCGGTTTTGGCTGGCCCCAGGATTAGGAGCAAGCCCCTCGCAACCGGAGCTTCTATTGGAAACAGAAGTTCCATGTGCTGAGAGTTTATAGCACTGGACCCGTAATTTGCTCAATTACTAGTGTAAAGAAAACCGTAGGGAACCTGAGTAACAGCAACTCCTAACCAAGCACATTTGCACTTCATCTGAAACCCAGTATGATTTATCAGGATCACACCCCCTCCTTCTCCAGGATCTAAAGCAATTTGTGTAGCTTAAATCAACTATTAAATGTATAACTAGGAGATAAAATCACAAGCCCAGATCTAATTGGTATAGCTTAAATTAAGTTTTACATTTATTGCTGGGAGATAAAATTTGGATAGAATAACTATTACAACAGAATTAAGGAAAAGAAAATAGATATGGTGTGGGACCTACGGTAACTTTTATTTAAAACACATGTCTGATGGAGGCAGGAGTCTGCAGAAAACATCTGATACTACTGCACTGTAATTCCCATTTGCCAGAGCAACACCATTCTAGGTAGTGAGGGGAAAAATATTAAATCTTAAACACGACGCTGATTTTGGAAAATATATAAAGACATAGGAAGTTCATTCAATAGTGCATGCAGCTTATGTGTACAAAATACTACAAGAATTAGTCTCTCAAGGAAGATTTTTTAACAGCAAGTTTTTTATAAAGGTTTAAAAGGTACAGTCTAATAGAAGCAGAACAACTGGGACAGATAAACTGGTGAAGATAATTACTTTACGGAATACTAACGTCCAAGGAGGCTGAAAGTAAACAGAAAAGAAAACAAGAAATTCCAACTTAAAACAATGTAGGTTGTTTTTATTTCTGGTATAATAGACATTGTCCTAGGTTTTTGATGATCTCCCCCTCAGTGTTTCCTTTTTATCTCCTTCCACAACTTTATAATAGGAAATATTGAATCATGTTTGTGTATCAGGTATTCTTGTTGAACAGTTCAACAATTCCCTTCAATAGGTGTGATTTGTTAGTTTTAGAATTAAAGAATAATTTAGGTTGGTAGAGACCTCTGGACCTCACCTGGTGTAGTGCTGACTAAAATAAGGCATAACTCAGAGTTAAATGATGTTACTTGGGGCTTTGTCTACTCAAATATTTAATTTCTTCAAAGAGACAGCCTCTCTGAGTGAGCTGTTTGCAACTTATTCCACTGCTTGATCAGTGTTACTGTGGATTTTTTTTCCATATATCTGAAAGGAAATTCCTTTGCTGCAGCTTGTGTCCATTGTCTGTCATCCTTTTTATGTGCACTTCTGAGAAGAGTCTGGCCTTGACTTCTCTATCACCACTGATTAGGTAGTTGCAGACCTTGATTAGATATGTTCTCTTAGCCTTCTCTTTCAAATTTTAATGCAAACTCTATTACATCCTAAATGTAAAATTTTTTTGGTCACTCAGAATTTGCAGAAGGCCAGAAGGAGAGGAGAGCTATGACAAACAAGGAAACAATAAAAGTTGATGTAACAATTTTCACTGAGTTCTTTTTTTTTTGTTTGTAATAATAATTATTATTTTTAAAAGTACCTGTGTTTTGCCAGGCCTTTGCAAGCAATTCTGCTAGGAAAATGCCTTTCTCAGTCCTCCAAAGCAAGGGGAAATATCAGTACGAGCTGCAGGGGTCTGAGGAGAAAGGCACAGGAGACATGCTCAGGCAAAAAAATACACATTCAAAATTTCCCAGCTCTTCACACAAATGAAAACAGCTCTTAAGTGAGCACTTTAATCTCTGGAAAACAGCAATCTTACTTGCACAGGAGAGTTTGTGCTCAAAAGATCATAGAATGAACTCCAGCTGAAAATCTCCAGCCTGAGTTGCTCTGTTTAATGAAGATCATGCCTGTTCAGTGACCTCTGTCACTGTGTATTTCTTATCCCCATATTGCTCAACAGAGCTCTAAGTGTTTGCACTTGTGCAAATACTGTCAGATTCCTGGTAGATCCCAGCGAAAGTGTGGGATAGTTAATATTTTTAAACCTCTGGTTTTTGCTTTTAATAAACTTCTGGTTTTTTCTAGTGCTTCAGGTATTCTCCATTCTGCCATTTCCAGCATAATTTAGGCCAGGAGCTCAGAGGGATTGCCAGAAGACAATTTTAGTGGTACCTTTCTCTCTTTCCATGGTGAAGGGTTTAGATAACCAGAATATCCTCCATATGGAACAGAGATATACCACAGGCAGGTAAAGTCAGCTGAGATTAAACCTAGTTTTAGGATTAGCCTTTGCCACCCTTATTTCCATTAAGAAGCTTCCAGAAGAGGCTTGCAGGAGAGGAAGATGTTAATCTCCTGAGCTGAGGCAAATAACTACGGCAATTCTTGTGAATGACAGCCACTCCCAGACATTTGCTGCACGGCCTCTGGAGCAGGTTATCACCGGGGGCAAAGAAATAAAACTTGGGTGTTTTGCCTTATACTCTGAACTTCTGCACCAGTGACTGCTTTTTCCGGCGGACGGGTGGTTAGTATCTCTTGTGTACACCGGCTCCAATACAGCTTTACTCACAAATCAGTAGCTGTGCAAAAATGTAATACCATCGCTGCCACTGCTTTTCGTTACAGTGAGACTGTATCTTTCAAAAACGTCCTTTAAAGCCACCATTCCAGGCGAAAGCCAAATTTTTAACGGCCTTTTCATCCCCCTTTAATGTCTCTGCTTGGCAAACCTTCACTCCTCCCTAACAGATATCATACGCCCATACACCCGTTACTTATCTTCAGCTCCCTGTACCCGTACACAGGTACATTACAATCAGTTGGCCCATTTGGTTTAACCTCTACTTCTTTTTTTCTCAAAAGGCTTGTGACAACAGGTAGTCAAAGGGATGCACTGAAAAGCTTCTTTAAAACAAAACATTGTGGATGCACTGCAAATTACATCCTGCAAAAGAAAGGATTATAAAGAAGCCTATACCTACATATACAGTGGTCTATATGAATTCCATTGAACTGAGATCGTTTTCTCTCAGGACTGGAAACAGTGGATGCAGTTATTAAAACAAAACAAAAAAAAAAAACCAACACCCTCTCCGCCAACCCTCCCCCAAAACCCTGCTCTTTGTCATTCTCTTTTTGAGAACCTTTGCTGACCACTCATTTCTTTCTAGGTCTACAGTCTTCATCCACCTGACGGCAAATAGACGAGCTGAAAGGAACAAGTAATGCCCCTAGTCACTTTCTATAAATTCAGTTTCAAAGCTAAATATTTTAGCTACAGAACAAGCAATTCACAGATCAAACAGGACTACTCTAAAGTACATGGAGTGTGGCAAAAGGAGAAATTATGTACTGATTAGCTGATGCAAGTTGGTACAGTTCTGTTGAATTCAGCAGAAATGTATGCATTTGGTAATATTGCTAAATTTTTCTTTTTTTTCCTTTGTTATCCACAATAATGGATAAAATACATGCTACTAGAGTCAAGGTTCTTCATATGCTCCCTTTTAAATTTTTCCCCTTTCCTTAATTCTTATTAGCTGGTAAAGCCTTTGACTCAGTCTCTGTAACTCTTCTCAAGTACTGCAGTAAATTGGGATATCACAATATACAGAAAGTAATATTCAGAATTTGCCCTCACTTGACCAGTGAATGATTCAAGCTGAGCTTAAATACATATCTAGGAAATAATATTATTTCAAATGCATCTGTTCAAAGACTTTAACAAACAGACAAATAAAACTAATTCTCCCCAGAAATATAGCTGAGTGGTTATATTGCTTTTAGGAATTAAGATTAGGAGATGTAGCCAAGTACTGTTTCACCTCCTTTGCCATCAGTATGATCTGTCCTTTGGGTCAACAATGATTTAATAGGTTACATTGAATATTGTGTTGATTTTTTTTTTTTGCTTCTTTATAATACTCACTATTTACTTACTCTTCCACTTATATTTTCATGTCAGGAGGACTTATAAACAAGATATAATTGTAGAATTTTACTAAGAAACTACCTTTATCTTTTTTTTACATAATTTGAATTATTATTTGGCTTGAACCATTTTTTAAACTTTTTTTCCTTAATTTTCTTATTAAATAACAAAACAATTTATAACAAATTGTTCCTTGCCTTTCTTAACTGTAAAACTAAACAAATAGCAAGAACTCTGTGTAATATTTTATCTGATTTTCAAGATAAAAAATTATTCCTCTTAAGTTCTGATTGCCTTTAAGACTATAGTGAGAAGTGATTGCGCAATAGGAAATTTAGGAAAACCTTGATAATTTGACAAACTAAGCTGAATAATTGATATAGATTTTAGAAGTCTATGGAGAAGGATAGAAAAGAGGAAAAGCTATCAGAAATATTTATAACAGTAGCCAAATATAATGAAAATGATAGGTATGATAGAAATTCTGTCGGTTGGGCCTTAATGATTAGATACATTAGATACATGTAGAGGCCTTAATTAACATAAATATTTACTTCACTACATACAAATGTTTTTAAAATTAGACATAAAGTTATCTTTTCCTACTAAAAAGAAAAGAAAGAAAAAAAAGATCAGACACATAAGCACGTATCTACACATTTTCACTTATCTAAGTGTGTAAAGAACTGAGTGTTCATAATAAATAGTAGGTAAGTTAACTTTAGCTACTGAAAGATTTCAGAGGAAGGAATGGCTTCAAGAACTGCTGTAGAAGGACTGTATTTCAGGCCAGCAATTTCAGTGGAATTAAAACAGGTAATGAGTTAAAGTGAAATGGGAAAAAAAGTTGAGTATGGGATTTTTCAGTCATTTATTTTGCCTTAACAGTGGAATAAATTATCAGGATACAATTTCTCTAGTGGGGGGAAAAAAAGTATGAAATAAATACTAGGAATGTAACACAAAGAAAAACTATGGGGTGACAGAGTATTAGAACAATCACAGTCCCTGCTTTCCTCTCACCAGACACCCAGCTATTAAACCCCTGATGGTACTGAAAATGTAATTAAGAGACTAAAAAGTTATCTAAATAGCAGTTAGCTGTTATATCTAAAAGAAATTTAGAAAAATTCAGAATTCAACTGTATCTCCATGTCTCATTGCTTGTATTTCGTAGCACTTATCCCTCTTCCTCCTTTAGCACTCCTAAATATTAACATTTTATTTCTTATTGAGAACTTACAGCTATAACCTTTGACAAGAGAAAACGAGACAAGATGTTGCAAAACATATGTGTCAGTAAAGTAAAACCAGTATAATATTGATTACTAAAGGTAAAAAAATTATCTTTACTAATGATCTTTTTAGATAGTCAACAAAAAGTTTAGAGTTCTTCTAAAGAGCAAACTTTTCCTTTATTTTTTTTTAAAAGACCAGAGGAAAGGAAGGAAGAAGGTGTTTATTGTAATAAAATAATGGAACTAATATTAAGAGGAAAAATCAATTATGATGGAAAAATAATAAATTGATATGAAATAAGCAATGAAGTCTTTTGCAGAACTAATGGAAATTGTTTGACATATTGATAAGAGAAGCAGCAGATGAGCCTCACAGAATGAGATGTATTTGGATTCTATTCCAGAATTAGGTACATTTTATAACAGCATATTTACAAAAGGTATTTTGGTCAAATATTGACTAAATTGTTTCTCAATCCTAATGTCTTTCAAATGAATTAAATTAATTTTATTCTGTCCACACTGTTCACAGAATATGGAAACAATTTGTCCATGTAGGATGATTCACTGATTTGAATCAAGTATTCATAATTTATCTTTCATAATTCAGCCAGCAGTAATTCAGACTTGCTTGGAACAGAAATTGATTGAAAGATTGTAAACAGGGGCAGAATATACCGCAAAAAAAAAAAAAAAAGTTTCAGAGAAAGCCTTCAGTGATGTCTTGCTACGATTTGTGCTGTCTGATTCCGATACAGTTCCAGTGAGTGACCGACTGTTTCCACTAAGACCCTCTGAAAGGGGGAGATCAAGGCTCCTCTGGGGTATTAACGCCCCTTAACCACCACTGCAGTGACACAGGGAGTGTGGTGAGCAAACGTGCCTACTCTCATAGTTTTTGATCACACCAAGTAAACATAAAAATTTCTTCAGAGGTTGATTCTGTCTGTTACTGAAAGGACTAATATAATTTCCTCAAAATCTGAATGTAATGTCAGCTCTTCAGCTGTCATAAGCCCAGTATTCCTTTATATATATATATATATATATATATAGGCATTTGAAAGCACCATTCAAAGCAGGTGGAACATTTAAAGATTTATTTGGTAATCCTAATGAGTACTAGTGAAGCAAGCAAGCTCCAAAAGACTTTACTGGTTTTGCATTACAGTTTATATTTAAACTCCAGTGCCCGTGATGCTGTGGAATCCTCTGCATGGCAGGTACAGCAGGCTGATCAGCTGCGATGCTGGGACTCCAGAGTGAGTGCAATATCGTAAAACTCTGATTAGCAGATGGCTCGGAAGGGCAATGTGAAGAACATGTAAACTGAATATAACATGCACTGTCTGGTTGGAAATGTGAAGTACAGTGGTGTGCTAAAATCCCACCTTGATGGTAAGATTTTATATGAGAAATAAATTAATCAAACAGTCAGAGTTGAGCCATATCTCCACCAGCAAAAGGGACCAAATGGCTAAACATAGGACAAGAGGGCTTGGGCAGTTTAGAAGTAGCCTGCAGTTTGTATAACTCTGCTGTTGGCAAAAATGCATGCGGAGTCCAGGCTTGTAGGCAAATACATCTGGCCATGATCTGGTACCTGGAATTTTCTGTGCAGGGCTGGTGCCTTCAACTGTTTCAGCAAGAATTGAAGAGAGCGTGCTGTTTAGTGTGATATTATTGTATTGCTGAAGCGGAAGAGATGGTGAGACCATTGCACAACTTGTATATCAACCAGAAAGCAGAAATTTCTGCTTTCAGTGTTTCCCTGGAATGAAAGTGTTCAAATCTTCATAAACTCTCTCTCAAATATGCACATGGATACAATGAAGTCTTCTGTTCCCCTGCTCTGTCTAACTTTAGAGGTGGTTTTATTCTGAAATTTCATTTCAAGTTACATATGAAATTATCCATAAAACATCATTTTTCCCTAAATACGTTTTATTTTTCTGCTTCAGAATGCATTTTGTCTGCATACATAAGTGTGTGCCATGGTTTTCAACCTATGTCCAATATTGCTTTTATTTCTCATTTTAAACATTCATTGGCCTGCAATGATGTTTTTGAAGAATGAACTCTAGTCTCAATCTTTATATAAAAAGTATAGCTACTATGTGGAAGACGGTTTCTCACAAGTAGTCACCAGTCTGGAGTAAATAGCAGTGGCTTGGGATTTATGTCCCAACAGAAACCTATGACCAACTGGGCCTAGCGTATTCAGGCTTGGTTTTGAAGGTCTGGCATTCTGACTTTTCCTACGTCTTGAGTAGGAAACTTGTAACTCATGCTTTTGTACTCCTAGGAGAGTGCCTAGAAGTTAGACACTGCACTGTGTAATCTTTTGGTGTCTAAACCCTTTATGTAATCTAGCATTTACAGTCCTCCTCTGCCTCTCTCAGTTGTGCCATTGAGTTAATCTCCCATTTGACAAGAAAAGACTCTGGTTTGTGAGGGGCCTTTTTTTGCAAGTAATTGGTTTTTTAACACCACAGCTCTTTCAGGGTTACCAGGTACATAAGGGGAAATTTTATTTCTATTTACCCTTTCTTGTTTTAGGAAGAATTTTAAGAAAACTCCTCTTTCTCTCTCTACTCAGTATAAAAATCAATGGCAGAAACAAGAAAAATCCCTGCCTACTATACACCAATTCTCTTGCAGTTTTCATTATTTTAATCTTGTAATTTCAGTATTTTCACCTATAAGGTATTACCTTTCACCAGCTCAGCTGGCTAGTGGCTGTGCTGTCTAACACTCAATAGGTAAACAATACTTTCAGGCATTTCTGCAGGATTTCTGGATGTGTTTTCAGGTTAGTAGCAGCAAGCTGCTCAATGTCCAAGTATCCTGGACTAATAGCTACTGGGGGATACACACACTGACTGCAGCGTACGTGGAGCAGCTGGTCTGGTGTACTCTGGCACTGAATTTACTGTGCTCACATTGCATGGAAATACAGCTCTGCTCAGGAAATCTTGGTAACAGATCTGGAACAACCACCTTAATTTTAGATGTTGGAAAGTATTTCTCAGGCTGCATTCTCTTCCTTCTCCAGGCTGAACCCCAGGTCTGGCCTAAGTGCTGGGCCCTAAAAGCAGTCACCGAAGGCTATAGGACACAATGGAGTGCATTGCAGAGATTCACAATTCACAATTAAATGCAGCACATTAACGTCATAACTAATATGGCTACATTGCTTCTGATACCTAAACTAACTTAAGTAGCTCTGTGCTAGTCTCTGTGGTGTGACACAGATGTATCCTGCATATGGTGAGCTGCAGAAACACAATTTAAGTTTAAAGATTTTTGTTACATTATGAATCCACTGAGAGACAGAAAATACAGAACCAGATTACTGTTGTACTTGTGCTCTTTTCCCCTGAAGTTCTGTCTAGACATACATGAGTACATGCATTGCAAGATTTAGAATTACATAGGAAGGTATTTAGGAACATAAGTCCAAAATTAAGGTTGGAATTATTAGAAATAAAAGTAGGTGTCACAAACTTCCTTATTTCAAAACTAACTTTGGATTCAATTCCCTACCTTCTTTTAGGGAAAATATGCAAATATTTTCCAAAATAAACTACAATTTTCTTAAGGATTTGTCATAATGTGAACACACTGTCCAGAAACTTGTCCAATTATGTCAAATGTCTGATGAAATTCAGTGAAATTTATATGGGAGGCCAAAAAAAATCCCTCAACCAAACCTGCAGTTTCAGGGGAAAAAAAAAGATTCTGATGTTCTTAGATACACATTTTGGTAAGATTTCTACCTTAAGATGAAAATACTTATGTACATTAAGTATTTCGGATAATATTTATGCAATGCTATTTCCCATTAGAAAAGTAATTCAGCTGATGTGATCTCTATTAAATTCCCATATAACATGCTGATTTTAGACTACTGTATTGTGTTGTCTTTTTTAATTTTTTGTACCATTTCATACTGTGAGTTTTAATGGGTTTTCAGAGCATTCCTCTTCCTTTCCCTGCTAAGCAGAATCTGTATTTACTGAAAGGTTTGCTTATGGGTTTTTCCTTCAGTGTTTCCAGCTGTGTCATAGTTTAGTAAATTATATCAAAGGTCATTAATATTTTTTGTTTGTTTGTTATCTGCTATAAGTCTACAGACATTTAGTTTTAATATTTGTTTTTTGAAAGCCTGTTTTCCCTTCTTTATTTCCTGCTGTGTATGTGAGCAATTGAATAATATTTGAAATGAAAGCTGTTGAAATAATGGAGGAGGTTTCTTCTATGTTTAAGCTGTCAGTCTGAAAGTATCATCTGTAACTCTGGCAATGTTCTGTGAACTTGAATATTTCCTAATGAATAGTACCAAAATCTTTGACTATCGCTAGCATTTCTTTAACTTTCTGTCCATTTGTTTTAGAAAAATTATTAAATATGCAGCCTCATTGTCTACAAAATAATCTGATGCCTCATGTCTGGAGAGTTTGCTGGTGGAAGGAAGGGTTAGAAAGAAAAGGAAGGGAGAAGACATCGAAAAAACAGAGTAAAATGTTAGTCCTGGTATGGATAATATAACTTTGTGCTAAATTCAAATTTACTGTAGTAAACATTTCTGGGACTTGAAATACCAGCAAACAGTTCTTTTCTGCTTTTGAAGAGGCAACGAATGTAGAGAACCTCTATGACCTTTTTGGCTCTTGCCTACTTTTTAATTGAGGAGAACACCCAGATGTTCTCTGGTATTTAAAACTTGGAAAATTATGGAGTTGCTTGGATATTTTCACAAAGGCCTGCATTGAAAGTTTGGTTTAGTTGATTCATTATTTTCTCTTCTCTGAAATAAAAATGAATGTGAAGCAATACTTTAACTTTCTATTTCACTCAGCAGATTGGTGAAAAAAAAAATCTGATCATCAGATAAAATGAAAGCTATATCACAGTCAGATTCTTCTTACTTTTACGTCTGGCAAGAGTAAGTTTTTTCACCTTTAACAGATCCATCACAACCATTGCCTAAACATACACACTTTTACAAAACTATTTTCTGTTCTGAAAGCACAGTGAAAATTAGAATGTAACCCATGCCCTGAAACTTTGATGCCGATGGAAGTTTTCCTACTAATTTCAAAAAGTCCAGATATGGTCACTAAGGAAAAAGGGAAAAGAAAAGCTCTTCTATGGCAATAATGTCTGTTTCCTATTCACCTGGACATATTTAGAGCAATAACCTTTGTGATAAGAGGCTTTGTAATCCATTTTCAGTATTCTGAACCATTCAATCCATTTTAAATGTTTGACTGTTTGCTTCTCATACAATATTTATAATACCTTCCTGTATAACATTATCAGTATTCTAGATGCCAGTAAACATAGTCTTTTTTATTAATCATCTGCCAGTAATGCTTTTAATATTTAGCAATGAAGTTTAATTCTCTTTTTTACTAAAGTCTTAGGTAATCCTAGTCTACGATCAACACAAAACCAGAGATAACCCAGAATGAAAAGTATCAACACTGCAAATATGCCACAGGAAATACTCTTAAGGATAATTAAGGAGACCGTTAGATAAGGAGGGAAGTAGAAAGAAAAAAAAAATCTGTTTTTTTAAAAATGTGAATTTTTAAATTGTTTTTCACTGCTATGAAAACGTAATTTTTAATGGAAAAAAAAAAGAGAGAGAGAAAAGATGATCTCTTTCTGCTCTGTTTGTAGTCTGTATTTCTGAAGCAAGCAAATTCCCAAGTGGTGTTTACAACAGCCCACCTACGGATCAGCGGAAGACCTAGATTTAAGAATATAAGCCACTAAAGCTTCTCATTCTATCAACTTACAGCCTGATAAATAAGTCAGTCTTTAAATGAAGTCAGAATACAGGAACAAATTTACCCATGGCTTGCAATGCCCAGGCTAAGTGCTCTATTACCCTCATATTTAGGTGGAGCACTACCTCTTTCTACTGAAGTTAGAAGAAACTAGCTTTAGCTGGCTTCTCTGAAGACCTCATCTTCTTAGATCTGCTCTCAGAATAGGTACTGAATTGGACCACTTTTAGGAGAGCATTAATTTTTGAGGTCTCTGTGAGATCATGTATTAACCATTAAAGAACTCAGCTATTTTAGGACTGTGAATGCTCTGATCTGTCTTGGAGAAACATGGGCAGTTGTAGAGTAGGATATAAAACATCAGTAATGTCAGAATTTTCAGCATTTCCAGGTTTAGGTGGGTTCTGGGAAAAGATTTCCATGGTGGGGTATTAACAATATATTTCAGTGATGTCCTACACTAAGATAACAATCAAAAAACCTAGTGCTCTGCTAAATCTGTTCTTTATTGATATCTCTAAGGGACTGAGATGTGTATCAATCATCCCTAAACCTGCTTTTCAGATTTTATCTTTGTGAAGTCAAGTAAGCCTGCTTACAAGTTACAAAATTTCTAACTTAAACCAAACATAAATTCTAGGTTTTTTTCCTTTTTAAAGACATTCTGTAAAGAAAGACTCATACTATATGCCAACTCAATATAATTTCAATCAACTGCAAGAACAAATTAATTTATTCAGTCATCACATAAACTATTCTTTGTTTTCTTCAAACACATTCTAACTACTATTAAATTTAACCAAATAAGCTTAGAAGGAACTAACACGAAAACAAACAACTGAGTTACTGTTTGAGCACAGGAAAGACATTTGAAATACCACTGAGAGAAATTTATTTCAAAGAATTTATTTATGATACAGTGCATAGGTTGGCAATTACCTGCTGTCTAAGGATTACCAGAATAAATAAAGTATTTCAGGATTAAAGTCAGATTGGCTTTATGTGTTTCTCAATTCCACTTCCATTGCTGTAAATCTAAACTAAAAACACTGCAACAGCAACAGAAAAGGAAAACAGTATAGCCAGTATTTTGTCACACCACGGCCAGACACTACAACCCAAACACCACGTACAAATACAGTGTGCACGTACAAATACAAGCACAGTAGGCTCAGAAGAAACTCTATGGAGGGAGGGAACTTCTGGAAAAAATGGTGGGCAAAGAGTTCTACCCTAGGATTCAGGATAGGCTTTTTTTTTTTTTTTTTTTTTTTTTATTTTTTTGTTAATT
>JAOBAS010000008.1:1263652-1283346 GCA_025311575.1 Elanoides forficatus | reverse complement strand
GCACTGCGCATCATTTGTATATTCCAATCCTTTTATTATTACTGTTGTAATTTTATTAGTGTTATCATTATCATTATCATTATCATTATCATTATCATTATTAGTTTCTTCTTTTCTGTTCTATTAAACTGTTCTTATCTGAACCCATGAGTTTTACTTCTTTTCCTGATTTTCTCCCCCATCCCACTGGTGGGGCAGGGGGGAGTAAGCAGCTGCATGGTGCTTAGTTGCTGGCTGGAGTTAAACCACGACAACTGAAAATGTGCAATTATATTCTAACTACATGTATACTGCAGTTCTGTTTAGAAAAGTTTGCTCATTTAATTACTTATTTCTCTTTGACTGCTAAGTAATGGTCATGTGTAAAATTTGAGGTGTCTGCCTTTCCTTGTTGATAGCAACAACATTTTGTATAACATTGCTTCCCTATTCATTATAATTAGAAGGGTTTTTTATGTTAAACTATTTTATAAGCTAATTATTTTCCAAAGTCAGTCCTTAAAGGTATTTTTAAGGAAGAACTAGTTTATCCAGAACCTTTCAGTATCTTTTCATTTCTGAAGATTAAAATTTGGCTCTCAGTGCAATAGGAACAATGATTTACAGTGAATAAAACATGGATTCGTCTACATACTGGATGACACTTCCACATCACACAACCATGCCTCACATTTACACAACCACATCTCAGAGGTATCCTAGTGAGAGAAGTAACACAGAAGGCCAAAACTGAAGGACTGACCTGCAAACACTGTCTGAAGTATACTTAGACTTAGCAAGTAGTATTAATACTTCAAGAGCTCTAAGTTCCCATAATTGCTCTAAATGTTATTCTGGCTTTTCAAAATGAACACATGAAGTAATAGACCTTTTCTAGAATCTGCCAGACTGAAACTACACACCATTGGCTCTAAAATAAGATTCCTACAAACCTCAAAATCAACTCCAGTTCAGCCTACAAATGGATGCAATTTCTCTCTCCCCTTTGCTTTCCTTCGCAGAATAAAGCATGAATCATGGGTACTCATTGTATTGCACTTGGGAAGGAAAAGCTGTTTCTGGATTGACAAAATAATTACGTAAAAACCTGGCAGCTTTGAACCAAAAATAATGGATGGAAATACTTTGTGGGACTATAATGTTACTGTATTTAATGTTACCCTCCACAGATTCCTGTAATATTAGGAACTCAACAAGATATTTTAGAAATGAACTTGTAGCATTGCGAAAAAAACACTGTTAGTTTTCTAAAATCAAAATGGCATCAAACTTATATGTGGATGCAATTTTAAGAAAATCAATACATACAGTTCCACTGATTTCGAAGAATTTGCTCCAGCAGGGGATTTTGCCTTATACTTTCTATGACTCACAACCTAAATTCCAGAGAAAAGCAGTCATATTGAGCATATTCTTAGAAAAAGATTATTCTGGATATTTTAAACCCCCATAGACTTTGTCCTCAGTTTCCCTGCCATTCCAGTGTGGCAAATAATCATTTTGTTGAAGGAGGATTTTCCCAGGTTTTACCCTTTGTTCTCCTTTTCTCATACAATCAAGTAGTCACTATCCTTTACCTTCTCACTAACTTCTGAACTGTGCGTACTACTAAGTTTGCCTTGGTTTAGAGAGTCGGTGAAGATTCAAAGAGAACATATAAAGCAGCTTCTAGGGTACCTTCTTCTGCTTTCTATCCTGGAAAGACATAGGTGAAAATAAGAAAAATAATGAAGAAAGTCATACCCATTCCAGGCTTAAGATCATTTGCATAGGAAAATGGTCTTAACATGATCAAAAATATTGTAGTTATTTTATCAAAATATAATCTTATTTTTCCATTAACCTGGTAAGATACAAAGAGAGACAGCAAAGTATCAGCCCAGACATTGGAATGTAAATTTGCATTGCCTTACCTACAGTTATGACATCTCAACACTAGAATGCAAGCCACACTGGAATAAAGAATTGAAAAAACGTTGAAGATAATGCTTCACAATGAATGGAGCAGGTGTCTAGAGATGATTTAGGTTACATAGTCTGCTTTGCGAGTTATCATGACATAGATTTGTAGCAGTGGATCTGTAGAATTTCTGCCAAGGTCCCAACATCTACATTTGATGTGTTCTGGGTTTGCTGCACCCTGGACCAATAGACTGACCATCTATCAGTGTTTGAAGTACACTAGATATGTTCCTGGAGGATATCTTCCAAAACTGTTTCATAAAAAAGGAATCTAACATTCACACTCCAAGATTGCTTCTCAATGCAAGCCAAAGCAGGATAAGTCAGAACTTTTGCCAGATCCATTTCAAAAATGCAACCCTGATCTGAGGGAAAACACTGATACAGACACACTTAAAGTCAACTGACTTGAGTAATACCAAAAGACAAATGCTGAACAGTTATTTTATGTAAGTATGTGTTTGCGTGTGCTGGTCTTAAATCTTTCTACTCAATATTATGCATCTACTGTGGTATCTACACTGAAAACCTAACAATTAGTGGAAAGGAGTTGACAGTTCCATGGGCTGATTCAGCCTTATACCCTTTGGAGATGCCACTGTGACTATAAACTATCATCTAAGCCAGGACCTCTTCTAACTCCTCTCTTGAGCACCTTTATTGCACCTCTGAAGTTAAATACCAGTCCTGGGGCCAGTAGTATGCAAGGTACTTTTCAGGTAGATACTGTAAAAGCTGTGTGGGGAGATGCCCAGTGTATACATGGCCTTTGCTAGAAAAAGGTCTGTGGTCAGCTATGGGAGAGAACTGGTTATTTGTGGGGTTTTAACTACCTTTATTCCATCATCAATAAGCTTCATTTAATGTTTTTCTTGCTCATTCTGCTTGAGTATAACTTGTATTCTGTTTCAGAGAGACTCAGAAGTGAACATCAGCAGCATGTTCACTCCTCTGCTTTCCATCGACATCATTCTTCACCAATACATTTATTCATATTAAAAAAAAAAAAGAGATTCACAAAAAACCCCACTCGGACTTAAGCTAGAACAAAGAATTTCCTTGCATTACTTCAGTTATCATAATCTAATAATAAAGATATTATCATATAGATTAGTAACTATGAGAAAAGCCTAAGGCTATTAGAATGATTGCTGGTAAAATTGTATACTGAAGCAGCAGCACATTCTCTTGCTGTAGCGTATCTAACAATCACATGACTATAAAATGCTCAACTTTCAAAGGATTATTGTAACTCCACTGTTTTGATTATTTTTTTTTTTTATTCTAATTTAAAATCTCAAAGAGATGGGTCCATTCCTCAGGGTAACCAGCACTGACATTTTCCTTTAATGGATTAGAAAAGAAAATTACCAAACATCTGTCTTTCTGTATTCCTTCTGTCTTGAATGCAATGGATTACCCACTCTTCTCCTGCACGCATTTATTGCAGAGAGCTGTGATACAGTCTTGTTCCCAGTGTATCATACAGATACTGTCTTTAGTTGAAGAAATCTCTGCAGTTATATGCTCAGAGATACAGCCTCTGATCACTAATATGTCATCGTAAGGAAAAAGTTAACAAAGATAAAGAACAAACTTGGACTGGTAAATGAAGGCTCTCTTGAGAGGGAAGTATGGAGAGGCAGTGACAGACCTGAGTGGGTAGAAGTTAGGTCCTTATTTGCCTTCTGTCAGAAAATGAATAAAAACCAGCCAGGAAGCTGCATTAATGCACTCAGTATAAAAGCACAGGTTTGTCTTAAATCTGCATACGTTGTCTGAGACTTATAGCCTCATTCAATTATAGTTTGTGACTCCACCAATCAGACCCAATGTTTAGTTATTTTTTCCCCATGGAAGAACTTCACCAAGGAAGGGGGAAAGGTGAAAATCTTACTTCAGTTACCTTCCCTATGTTTTTTAGGAAAACCTCCTAAGAAGTTAAAGATGTGAATCTGAACTCTTTTGGCTCAAGAAGGCAAAATAACCTAGAGAGTTGAACCTTTGGGCACTGACCTGTCATCATTCCCCACTTGCAGAAAAGTTGAACCTTCTCCTCTGCTGGCTGTTGTAGCTGCCATTCTGAGCTCCTCTGTCTGTGTGGAGCCAGGGTGTCTGACACAGAATTCAACTTTGGTGCCAAACACTGAAAAGGTAGACATTGCAAAATACTGAAGCCATTAGCCTAAGGCCTTTATTAGATGGGACAGCCAGAGGCTGTTAGTGCATGGCTGCTATTATTTTTGCAATGATTTTTCCGTGAAGCTAGGTTGCGGGTCTTTTATTTCTTCAATGCCTTACTCCTTTTTCAGACCAGTTTAGTGAAAATATTTTTATCATATTCTAGCATCTACCCCTGCATAACAATATCTAAATATTTTTGGTTCTTCTTCAAAATGTCCACCTATATTCTGTGTATTAAGAAGAATTAATTGATAGAGGCTGTATTGTTTTGTGAACATTTACAGATATTACAGTCTCAGCACACCACCTCTTTGAGCTGAATCTTTATATTCTAGCAATTTTTTTTGTGAGATTCTCAGTTGCTAGAGGACATATTTAAATGGAATTGAACAAATATTTCCTCAACTGATTTCCACGAAGAAAGAAGTTTTCTGGCATATTTTTCGCTTCAAATTTATATCAAGGATCATGTTTTCACAGTTTTTCAATTTTGTGCACTTTCATAGAATACATAGAACAGCTTGAGAGCCCTTTATTGTCTTCACAGAGAGCATATAAAACAGACAGTAACAGGCATGATTTCCAAATGCTGTTAACATGCCTGAAGCTGACCTTGAAGGAAACACCTCTAAGATAAGAGTCAGTATCTCAGAAGCTTATTTCATGGCCCAGGCATGTTCAGAGAAGATATTTTATAGGATTTATTTTTATTTGTGTGTTCCTGTGTGAGCTTTAATTTTGCTGATGGCGACAGGAACCATTTTAGTTGTCAGGTTAGATCAGCACTATAGCTGTGCCTGTCAGTGCAGTAATTATGTTGAAAACAGTGAATTTACTCCATGTGCTGTTACAGAAACAAAACATACCTGCTCACACTTTACACCACTGCAATGGCAGTCACTAATAACAGAAATACAGTCATTTTCAATACAAAATAAGTATATGCATCATTTGTGTTAAATAAATGGAGTTTACTGTTCCAGTAGTATGTATTCATATGTATGAAATGAAATATATAAATAACTATTAAGACTATGTTCACAACTGTCTATCTTGAGAATCACAACCTTCATTTTGCATTATTAACTTGAGTTTGTGATGAATTTGGGAGGGGGAAAAAAAAGGAGTCTTACAGACAAAACTTTGGGAAAGCAGGAAACTATGGAAAGTAGATGTTGAAAATCAATGATAGCAACAATACAGCAAGCTTCTATAAGATTCCACATTCTCCTTTGCTGCTGTTCTGTTTGGACTACTGCAAGAACATAGTGTCTTTTTGTTGGTTGTTGTTTGTTGTTGTTGTTGTTGTTTTTCTCCTTGTGTTTCTAATATGAAAGGATAAAAGAAACATTGAAGGTAATCTTCCATGTCAAGATATTATTCTCCTTTTCTCTGCACCCTTAGGTTTGCATTCAAAAGGGACTAACAATTGCAGATGATTACATTCTTCAGAATTTTGGAATGCTGTGAAAATTCATTCTATTTAAGGATTTCCAAGCTGGACATCAGTACTCACATCTCAGGTACACATCATCAAGGTCACATCATTTCTTCTTGTTGAGTACAGTAAAATCATACATGGAGAACTGAGAATAAGCATGCCAAAATTACTATTAAATAAATAAATATAACATTTTATTCTACAACTATGACCATTAGTAGTTTTGTTAGTTTTTCACCATTGATTTTGAGCCTTCAACTCATATAAAAGTATTAAGACTATTAAAGGAAAGGTATGGTCTGGCATTACAAGCAAACCTCTTGCATCTTCCTAGTGTTTTCATTGTTTCTGTAAATATTTTCCTAATTTTTTGATTTAAAGCTCTTTCCTTACAAAGAATCTTGTCTTCTACCTTGCCTGTAATCACGTAGTTTCATATTAGCAGCTAAGGAAGCCAAATGAAAAATGCTGATGATAAATAAAATAATATTTTACATGAGAACTTAATTATGAGAAAGAAAAAAAAAATTGCAAAGAGCAGATAGCAATGCCAAAATGTACATCTGTGCACTGTATCAGGGCAACAAGAGCTAATATCTAGAGAAAGAAGTCATAGGGTAAAATCAAGAAAGGAAGAGAGTATTGTAATCTTTAGATCTGGATATATTTAGGAGTATAGAGTTAGGGAGATACACCTGGGATTCTCCACAGGAGTAGTAGAGCAGAACAACAGTTGTAAATTCTTTTTCAAAAATTTTGTCTCTGAGGATCCTGAATGGAGAAGGGCTAGAAATGATCAGATTTTTTTAAAAAACAGAGAAGAACTTCAGATGTACATGTTATTCTATTTATGTTTAACATCTGGTAAACTGCTGGAGAAATTTTTAGTGTAACTTAATTTATAATCAACTGCATGAAAATACAGCCAGAAAGAGACAGTAGAGGAAACCTGACAAAGCTCATTGAGCCAAATATGATTTCATACTGTCACCATCTGGAATGAATCCTGATGATTTTATAAGTAATAGAATCAGGCCTTTCATTTATTTAATTATTTTAATCATAATAGATATTAAGCTTAACAGATAAAGAGAATCTATCACCCCATACTTTTTTTTTTTTGTTTTCTTTTGCTTCTGATAAAGGGGCAAAGGGTGGTGTAATGAACTTTCATTTTATCTGAAAAAGGGATTAGATTAGATTAGATTAGATGAGCTTAGAAGAAAAGCCATTCCACCTCCTCTGTTCTTGCCCATGGCTTCTAGTGAGAATGAAACCTAGCAACACAGTTCTGACTCAGATTAGATTTAAATTTCTGCCACAATTCTTACTGTCATCCCTATAAGCAATCTCCATATTTTTGACTGTGGTTAGTAACACTCAGGTTGCAGCCAGACCTGTAGTCCTGAAGATAAAGCATTTGTTCAAGACTTTAAAAACTGCTTTCAAAGGGTTGAAGTCACTTCAGCTCAACCTATTACTTTCAGTGGCAGATGTTTGAAAATTTCCATGAATGAGAAATAAAAGATTAACATGACTTTCATTACCACTTCAGTACAAAAGAGTTGTTTGGGGGGACCTATGGCAACCTACCTGTAAACAGAAATTATCAGCTCTTTTGACAAGTCTGAGCTGGCTGAAGATTCACACCCCTTATCTCCTCCTACTGCCACCAACCAAACCCTCAGCAACAAATAGAACCATAAATAAGCAAAATCCAGGGGTTTATACCTTCTCCTTGTCATTATTGCTAAATCAAATATGAGATAACTATGGAAAACATGCAGGGAATCAACACTAACCAATGCACTAAAATTGTGTTCCATGGAAAAATAGCACAAAATCAGATTTTTTATCTCTTATTTTTTTCACCGGTCATTGGCCAGTGGTGTCGAGGCACAAAGAGCATCTTTGCTCATTTACTTGCTAAAAGAAACATTTCTTTGGCTTCTCTGCTTAATATGATAAGTTGATTTTCAGCATCTATGCTGACATATTGCAATGAAGCTCTACAGTAAAGGAAAGGGCAGGGAAAGCCGTTCTTTGGTCAGGATCTACCCTATGTCTTCTTTAAGAACACACAAAAAATTAGAGGATATGACCTATTCTCAGTCTATTAATGCACCTGCTGGGAATTTGGGGAAGAAATTGTGAAGAATTCCTTTAGTAGACCACATTTTATTCAATCAAAGATTTGACAAAAATAAGCATTAAAAATAATAATTTGTTTACATTTCTGAAGGTATATACATGGAAAGACATATTTTATTAAAATAAAAAAAAAAGAAAGACATCAACATAAAAGTATTAAGGTTCCCATTGTCATAAATCAGAGTAGGTAGAAAATAATAATAAGATTCTTCTAACAAAAAGATAGAGTATCCTCTGTCAGCATTTATCTTGGGATTACTTGATGTTAGACAAGATATAAAGGGAGGAGTTATGAGAAAATCAAGTGAACACTTGTGTGTGGAAGGTATGACTGAAAAGTTGAAGTCTGTGACTGATTCTTGAAGAGATCTGCTAGACAGGAGAATGAATGAGAGGAGTCTAGGGACAAGCAGGATTTCAGGCTTGGGAATTACCCAAACTAGGGGCAGTAAGAGAAAGTAGATTTAAAAACTAAGTTTTGAAAATAAATAGCTTTTTTTTCAAGATATGCCTATCTGGGCAACCAATGGATACCTTAAATTTATTTGACTGGTTATTGTTCCTGTGTGTTCAGTAATAGCTAGCGTGGTAGCTCAGGTGTTTTGTGGCATTTTTTGGCTCCACATTCAGGACAAGTTTCTGAAGCCAGACACACTCTTTCCGTAACCCAAAGATGGATGTGTACATGCATACACACAGTGCACCATACATTTTGTTAAATGCTAAAGAGAAAGAGCAGTATTTTCCTCAGAAGTGTGGCACAAGAAAGGAACATCCCATCATGCAAGATACAGACGTACAGTTTCTAACTGCTAAATTCTCCTGCCAATCATTTCAAATGCACATCAAAAGCAGCACAGGTGTAATACTGCATGGCAGCTTGTCAGTATTGCAAGGCTGAGTCTCACTAATACCTGTGCAAGTTGCACTTAGGCTGGTTTTGTCGCTTGCAGAAATTGGAAACAAAATATGCAAGAAAGGAATTTTCCCTCGTTTCATTTTTAAGTGTTACCTAATTTTTATATAAAGTAAAAATGTATTAAAATACTTTGCTGCAACCAACAGTGAAATGCGCATATTACACCTTACACGAAAATAATAAGTAAAATAAAGAAGAAAACAAAATAAAAGGAGCAGTTCATGGATGAAAAGAGAAATAGGAAGAAAAACACTACCTTACATATGATCCTGTGTCTTTTCTTGTCTTCTGAACAAATTTGGTTTTCTTTTTTTTTTATATATATAATCTCTTTAGCTTTCTATCTGGACACTTTTTTTTCTTGGAGAGAAGATAGCAATCTCCCATCATCTAAAAAATCACCACAAAACAAAAAAAAAAAGAAAAAAGAAAAAAAAACAAAAACAACAAAAAAACCAAAACCCAGAGCTGAATGAAAGAAAAAAAAAAGTTAATGCAAATCTAAGATGATCAAATATTCAGCATATTGTATGCATATGCAAAAGTTCCTCCAATTAAGAATATCCTAGCATAACTGATTCATAATTTTAGCACTCAACTATCAGGTGGTGATGCTGAACCTGTGTACAGTGGTTGTAATCACTGTGCATATGATAAGCATCTTCTTTTTCTACAGAATGCAGAGACTGTTTTCCTCCACAGATTAACTGCTTTGTAAATAAGCATCCAAGCAAAACTAGACAAATGATGTGATATGAAATGAAATGATACAATGTGACACATGCATTTTCTCTGTAAATAAGAATGAATAAAAGTCTCTGAGGCCACTTTTTCTCACTTAAATTGGCTTAGAAATGAACAGGTTTTATTTATATGTAACTCTTGCCATTCCCCTTTTTGCTCTCCAGCCTCCATTTCTGCCTGCATAGCCAACATCTCACTTTTAAGGTGAACTCTGTAGTTCTCTTTCACTATGTACCTGCTAGCTTTTTTAGTAGCTCTCCAAAAGTGTAGCACTATCCAAATGATCTAAAGTTATCTTTGCTGACTTTGACACAAGGTTTCCAAACTACTATCTAGCAAACACTTTTCCTCCAATACATTTTGGGGGCAGATTCACAAAGATGTAAATTGGGAGTAAACAGTCTTATTGCCACAACCACATCATTCACCATGGGAATAAGACCTAAACCAATCTGTGCTAATGGTAATGCTTAAGTGTAAAGTTCCTTTAGACAGCTCATAATTTTGACTTCTCTGCATTTATATTCAGTTAAGCTGTATTATGCTACACTAAGCTTTATTATCTTGGCCATGCTTAGCAACTCAGATTTCCAAACAGTTCATGTTCTATAAAGAAATGTCCATTCTGAAAGGAATCCTGAAGTTTCTCATATCCCAAGTAAGAAGAAGTAATCACAATTTTGATATTTTCCATAAGGAACTGTCATGGTTTAACCCCAGGCAACAACCAAGCACCACGCAGCTCGCTCACTCCCCTCCCCGCAGTGGGATGGGAAAGAGAATAAAAAAAAAGTAAAACTCACGGGTTTAGATAGGCAGTTTAATAGGACAGAAAGGAAGAAAATAACAACAACAATAATAATAATAGTAATAAAATGTCAATAATAATAAAAGAATTGGAACACACAAAACAAGTGATGTACAATGCAATTGCTCAGCACTTGCTGACCGATGCCCAGTTATTCCATGGTGTGGAATACCCCGTTGGCCAGTTTGGGTCAGCTGTCTTGGCTGTGTCCCATCCCAACTCCCTCTGCCCTTCCAGCCTGCTCGTGCCATGGTCTAGTGGGCATAGATGACGCTTGGACTCAACGATCTTGTAGGTCCTTTCCAACCTAAATGATTCTATGATTCTTGCTGGCTGGGCATGAGAAGCTGAAAAATCCTTGACTTAGTCTAAACACTACTGAGCAACAATTGAAAGCATCAGTGTGTTATCAACGTTCTTCTCATATGAAATCCAAAACATATCACTATACCAGCTACTAGAAAGAAAATTAACTCTATCTCAGCCAAAACCAGGACAGGAACAAAAAAGCTCAAATCCCCAAAATGTTAACTTCAAAGCACTAAAAAACCCAATTGTTTTCAACAATATTAAAATGTTTCCTCTAAATAAGAAAAAAAAAAAATGCAACTATAGACAAAAAATGGAGTACTAAAATGAAACAACAAAATAAGAGATATATTCAAGCATTCCATTTCAATATTTTTCAATTTAAAAGCCTATAAAAAACATTTTGTGAAAAAAATCAATTTCAACAAGTTACTTTTTACTAATAAAAATATATTATCTTGTAAAAGCCTTCAACTAGATTTACCAGGAATGTTCTACATGTCAGACTTGAGTGTGATTTTTAAAAGTGGTACCTTATTATTGGTGAGGATTGAAACCACCTAAAAACATCAAAGTGACATAATGAAAACACAATAATGCTGTATAATGGAATATCTAATATTCAACCTTCTTGTCTAGAATAGAGCAACAAAAAGATATTTATTTCAGCTCTCTGAAGTGTGTTACCAGAGACCAGAATTTCATAAATAGGCCCTGTAGATGATCTGTAAGAGAGAGGAAAAAAAAAAAAAACAATTAAAAAATGTCATTACAATTCAGCAAGAGTATGGGTTATACAGATGTTTGGTTAAAAAGAAAGGAATTAATTCTTAGCCTCCTCTTCTTCCCAATAGCTCTTCCCATTTCAGAATTCTTGTAGACTATTGCCA
This sequence comes from Elanoides forficatus, assembly GCA_025311575.1. Taxonomy (NCBI): domain Eukaryota; kingdom Metazoa; phylum Chordata; class Aves; order Accipitriformes; family Accipitridae; genus Elanoides; species Elanoides forficatus. Next base: position 1,271,938 of record JAOBAS010000008.1, on the reverse strand, counting down.
TACCCCAAGTGCTTCCATTGCTTCTGTGTTGTGCACATTATCTCTGGGCTTTCCTAACCTCAGTTGCATTTACCAATACTTTGAGTAAGTGACAGCTATCATTTATGTTAAGGATAGGGAAATATGACAATTAAAATCACAATGTCCATGTCCTCAGCAGAAACAACAAACTATACTTTTTTGCTTAGATGTCTACAGACTTTTTAAGGTTCTGCAGGGAACCTGAGCAGTAATTGCTAGCTCTTCTTAACACAAGAGCTCTCATTCTCTTTGTATGATATCTCTTGCCTCTGTCAAGTCACAGCTTTTGTGTGCTGCCAAAAACTTTAGTAAAGAAATAGTAATACAAGCATAAAATGTTTTTTTTCTGATGTAGGTCATTTTTTTTTTTCAGGGACTAATGAATAATGATGCAACAAAACCACTTTCTATCTAAATTATCTGCATCTACAATAAAAGGATCTGTTAGTATAATTATAAAAGTCTAGCTTTACTTTTTTTTTTCTATCTTAGGCTTTTTGTTATGTTATAGTTTTTATATGTTTTTCATAAGCTTAAGATTTTAGTAATAGAAATGAGATGGTCAATTCTCAGACTATGTGAGCATGTAGGTGAGCTGTGCTGAAGGAATGAAGAGTATTTTTATTTTGTTTCTCTTATCACTTCATCAGTAGTAAGCTGTTTGGAGAAAAAAATGGGATTTATTTTTTCATCTTAGTCTTCTTAATACATTTAGGAAATAAACATGCGCAGTAGACTCATAACAGGGACAGGTTTGTGCTACCATGTATATCAATATTCAATATACCTCTAGAGAAAAGTGTGTAAATATAAACTCTTTAATCCAAAACTGGATTGCACACACACTCACAACTTTACCTCTTCAAAACTTGAAAAAAAAGTGGAAATAATTCTTTGGGGATAATTTTAAGTAATTATTAAAAAATAAATTCACATACATCTAGTCAAAATTGCTTGGTGTCCGTTGCATTCCTTACAAATTTGACTCTCTGGTCTTTGACCAGTTAACTATTTTTCCGATTGTTTTTACTCAGATGTGTGCTAAATAGTTTTTACAGATCACTACTATCCAACCAGAAATCTGGGGTTAGTTTACTTTGTCCACTTGATTATCTTAATCATCAATGTATATTTGATCATCAAAGGGTACATTTAAAATGCAATAAAACACAAGTCTCAGCTAACAGGTCAGGATGCCCATCTGCCTTCATTTTGCCTGAAAGCTCAGGACAAGACTCTGCTGACTGAAACGTATTTATTTCTTCTGTGCTTTCTACTGGTTTCCACTGAGGACAAAAACAAACGAACAAAACCAAAACACCAAACCCCCATAGATTTAAGGAATGGCAGCATGGCTGGTTTCAGTGGGTCCTGGAATATGGCTGGTTATGGAGCAGGACTGAGAGGCTCAACACAAGTGCCCTTGTCTTGCAAGTTAGTCCCATCCAGCATCGGCACGGAAAGGTAACAAAGGGTTATTTATCGCACAATTATGAAGGTCTATATGAGAAGCAGTCACTCTAGGCTCTCTGTGTAGCCGCTATGCCCATGAAAAGGAGAATTGTAAAGTCAGTTAAATACTATATTTTAAAGACAAGTACATCAACAACTCAGTCACTTTGTTATTGTTTATATTTCTGATCAACTTGGCCTTAGTACCAAAGGGATTCAGATAGAGTCCAAGACTTTCAGAACACTGTCTTGTACAGAGGATTTCACCCAAGTAAAATACATGGGCATAACTTCTTGTCTCCCTTATTCTTTATATTTGCTTACCTTTCCATGGCAATGACATTTTTGTGTTATTGGGGGTGGTTGTTTGGTTTGGTTGTGTTATTTTTTTAAGATTTAATTGTTTCTCCCACATATTTGCTGGCTAGAGTAATATAATTAATTTTCTATTACCTGAAAGCTTATCATTTTTAAGGGTTTTTTTTTCTTATATTCCAAAACACATTGGCATTGCTGCAGCTTAGAATATAAATTTACCAAGCGTGCTGAGAGAATTGAGTTGAAAGATTCTGAAAGGTGCACTGTGCACAAAGTTTTAGTTATACAGTGAAATCTTCACCAATGCGTGGATATACACTCAATTTTAATCACAGTGTGATAACAACACAGCAAATATGAAAAAAAATCTTTGGTTTGCTGGGTAATTACCTTATGGCATCACTCCTGTTGTGATTGACTAACTCAGTATACTACTTCACATTTATTTTTTCACAGTGCTGTTTTATTCAGACAGTATAATGTACATTAAAAAAATTTTCACATATGCTCTGATTAGGTTGTTTTCTGTCTAAGGTTTTTCCATGCAGACTGCTTTAAAAGACACTACTTAGAAGATGTCTCAGCAGCATTATTCAAAACATATTTGGGGTTATCTAATAGTCTATCTAGGCATTAGCAATCTTTTCTGCTCTATCATTGCTAATACTCTCCACTATCTATAACACAGATGAATTAACTAGAGAAGACAAAACTTGAATAGGAGCCAGAGACTTGACAACTGAGGGCCACACTCAGGTAACATTTACAGCGAACTATTTGGTACAAACACAGCACAAACAAAATCTGTGATTGTGTTGCTTGTTTCCACTGAAATCTAGAGGCACATTAGTAGCAACGAGTGGGGGATTTTTGTTTGTTTGTTTTTGTCTGTATGTGCATTTTAATGTTTCACAAGTGGCCTGGAAAATGATCTCCAAGTAGCCTCAGAGCTATCCCCACCTTGCAACGGTTGAGCAGGCTTCAACCAGGATTCCAGCAAGGATCTGGACAGACACTAAACACTTCTCTCATCAGGCTCTCTCAGGTCTAGATCCTAAAGATATTCAGAGGCTGTGCTTAAAGTTTATCTCACAAAGGAGGAGACACGTAAGATTTAGTAAAACAAAACAGCAACTGTCAGAGAAAAAGAAGCATCATACAAAACCCACAGTATACAGCAATCGTAATACCTGAAAGCAAGCCTCCTGGGCATTTTTTACACATGAGCAATGCTAAAAAATCATCAGAAAAGTTAACAAGCCATCCCATTTACTAGAAGAATTCCTAAACAATAGAGGTTTTAACCACCTGATCACCAGATCAGATGAAAAGGGAATGAAATGGTGCCGGGCACAGGAAATACCAAACTATTCCCTGGAACAGGGGATCAGCTGTGCTAAACCCCACAGTAAGTGAAAGCATGTGTGGTCGCACTTGTAAGACAACCCTAAATTCAGTCCTCCTCAAAACCCAGTAAAACTGTAAAAAAGTGTTCTCGTAAACCTTCAAGACAGCAAACTACTAGGGTTTGTCCAGATCTGCTTGACTAGTTTAAACATCAAAGAGCCAAGGCCTGGAGACTGGAATTCCTTCTTGTTGCATATATGCTTGTATCATCGTTCTGTATTCTGTATGTAAAAAGCGGCAAATATCTTCCTCTTCTAAATGTCAAACTTAATACCTACCTGAGTCACTTCCTTGATCTAATACTAAGCCCTGATCTGAACCTGTTCTCTTATATCAAGGAAGCTCAGTGAAATCTTCTTCTGAAGAAAAAAGCGACATCAAAATGGCAAGAAGGGAAAGAAAATTTCCTAATCTGAATTACTGTATGTCTTTCAGAATTCCATTTTCCTCCTCATTTTGTAAATCTGTCTTCTACTCTACAGTTTTTCCTGGATTAAAAGGGTATCATCTAAAGCAAGCACATCTCAGTGCTAAACCCAACCAGAAGGAACAGGTAATATATTCAAATTAAACATTTCTGTTCCTCATAAATATTTCTTGTTATGAAAAGATCCAGTGATTTTATTAGCACACAATCATGTGAGGGTTTAGTATAGCTTCTGGTAGTGTACAGAAATAAATAAAATATTATGTATCCCTTGATTACTTTTGTACTGAATCTTCCTAACTTACTGTAAGTCCTATATTTTTAATTTCATTATCATAGATAAAAGAAAAATTGTTAAAAGGTTAAACATTATGGAATTTTTTTTACAAGCTATACTTGTTTATAAATACTTGATTATATGTTTCAAAGCCAAATATTTGTACACACCTCACTGTCAAATGGGAATTAAGAAGGAAATCCAGTGCAATAAGAGAAATCAGAAGGCTAAAGCAGAGCAGTGGTTGACTCCATGCATTGTAGTTTGGTGCTGGTTTTATGCTAATTGCTTTTTCAAAGAGGAAGCTGAGCTCAGAGTACTACTGATCATGGCAGTTGAGACCAGGTTTATGGTCTTATGAGAGCCTGGTGTGGAACTGACAGTCACAATGCATAATTGTGTTAATTGTTCATGGAACCACGCTTCAGCTTCCCAGTGGGGCGAGACTGTATTTCTCTGCTGATGCTCATTTCTCTTTAGAGCAAAGCCTGCCAGCTCACAAACTGTGCCAAATCTCAGCGTAGTTCTGTGAAGACTTTAGCCCTCTAAGAAATGAAACCAACTAACTTAGCGTGTATTACATCCCTTTGATTAGAATAATTGTTGTCGTCCTCACCAAGCATTGATTTGTGGCCCCAGAGGTGCAAAGTCAGGGACTAAAAGATAATTATACCCAACTCCCATTTGAATAGTTATATTAAATGAATGTAACGAATTAAATTACTGATCTGTTGAAAGAACATTAATATTATTCAGTGATTCTAGGCCAGCTTCAACTTCTGCTCATATAAATTATCCTCTTAACTATGTCTTCTATGGAATAAGACATCTGTAAAAGCAGGTCCCGTTTCTAACGCAGAAGTCCAAAAGAAGCCAAATAAGAAAAGTATTCATACTCATTTTTAGACTCATTCTGAAAATTTTAAGTTTTTCAGAGAAAAAAACACTATAATCTCCTGCTGAGACACCTTTTTAACAGTGAAAATTCTTTAGCTATCACTTCATCTCTTTTCATCCTCTAGGTGGCCTTTAGGGCAAATTCTATCCTTCCTGAGATTTACTAGCTTCTGAGGGTTTTTAAATTTGAACTGCTAAACTGCACAGCTCAAAGCTTAGAGTAAGTGTATTTTGACAGATTCCTTAATCAGTTTATGATTAATAAATATACACTGGAATGTGACTACAAGCTTTTCTTTTTTCTTTTTTTTTTTTCCTATCACCACAAAAGTAAATTTTTAAAGTGACAGAAAATTTTTGGCCTGTCTTCCATAGAGAAGTAATATCTTCCATAGTGTCACTAAGACCAAAATCCCTAGAGGTACTGAAGCATGCCACACTTTCCAGCCAATACTTAACTTTTAGATGCCCTGTAGCCTAATAAAATCCTTTCTCATTAATTTAGTTTCTTATACAATGCAAAGTAAGGTGAGGAGTATAGGGGATGTGGAATAATTTTGCAGTGAACCACTTCACTTTCTGGTAATAAACTCTGGGAAGAAGGTGAGGCCTGTGCCTCGTGACTAGATCAAGAAACCTTTATTGATATTTTTGTTCAGTGTGACATGGAAAAAAGGATTTGAAATAAAGTTTTCTGGGGAAAGGGAGTTCTGGGGAAAGGGAGGGTTTCCAGCTGCCCTAAACAGCCCAACTGAATAGATTTCCTGTGGTGAATCTTTCTTTGTCTCTTCTCTTACTATTCTTTTATTTAAATGTCTAGACCTGGATATCCTATACTCTAACGAAGTGCTGTAGAGTCAAAGGCTCTGTACAGCCCAGTGTGTACCTAACTTTTTCTACAAAGGTGCTGTGGGACGTTCCCAGTGTCAGCGGGTTGGTAGCTCCCAGTCACGTACTCATCCTACTAGTTTACCCTCCCGGGACGAGCTCTTTTTCAGAACTCTTCATAAGACCACTCTAAACCCCACTCATTGGCCCATAACTGCAAAGAAGTATTGCTAGTTTGGTCCTTTTAAAAACCCTTTAAGCTCACATACACCATGGGAGTATGTGAAACATTTCTGTTTCAGTTCAGTATGTTGAACCACCTCCCCAACTTATTTAAAAGAAAAGTATGATGCAGCAAACACAACAGAAGACCAGTCCCGGTCTATGTAATTTGTACTGGCTGGTTTTACGAGCCTATCCATCTTTCTAGTCTCACCCACACACGTCCCAACTCTTTTTCTGAACCAAAGACTATTAGGCAGAAGTGTAGTGACCCCATTGCCACCACAGCTTCCTGGTAACTTCCAAGTTTATCTTCAACCAGCTCATGGACTGACAGCTGACAAAAAAGTCCTGTCAGCAACAAGTGACCTCCTAGCTCAGAGTAGCAATTTTCTTTATTGCTCCCGTCCTCACTGTCATCTAAAATGGCTTCCTGTTTCTTATCCAGTTCAAATGCACCTTCAGTTGCTCACAACTCCTGCTTACAGTGGTTTTGTAGCAATTTGACTTTCAAGTACAAAACCAATGCTCTTGATCACTCTGACTGTGGTTGAGTACCATGAGCTGCTACACCACAACTTTACTGGATGACTATATCTGCCCAAATTTATATTTCCAAGTAACTAATAGATTTTGAAATATATACTAATACATAATATCAAAATATTTGTGAGAACTTCTATGCTTCCAAGTTTCTAAAGCATACACAACATAGGAATGACAAACTTGGTAAAATGGTTTGTTGTACAGTAATACTTGCCATCCTCAATAGTAGTTTCTCCTTTACACCTGTTGTCAGCATCAACACAAGAGATGAAGAAACACTCCTGTCATTATGTCTCATCATGCTCAGGATACTGGGGAGATCTGGATTTAAGTGCCAGCTCCAAATCAGGCAGAAGAAACATCTGAAACAAGCCAGGCAAGTGTGCTGAAGTATTGGTGTTGATGAAAGACATGGCACAAGCATCCATCATGCTACATACCAAAACCTTCTTTGAGAATCCCACTAGCATTGAGGCACACAGTAGCTCTGCAGTTTCAGTGGCTTTCCACACACCAAGGGATAGAAAATTACATTTGTGAGGAGATTCAATGACAGAAACTTGGTCCATGACATTGTCTAGAAACACGTGAACAGCTGTGAAGGTCTTCATGATCCCAAAATTTTAGATATGTAAGGCAGCGCTTTTGGGAAGAGAGCTCAGAATTTTTCCACAAACACCTTTTCTTGAGGCAAAGACCAAACCAGCGATACCACTTGTGTCAGGTGTACAGCTGGCATGGGAGGTCCCCTGAAAAATTTACTTGTAAATCAGAGGACTGGAACTGGGAATCTGACTTATATTCAGAGCTGTACAATGCTCCCCACTCTAATCCCTGGGACACCATGGGAGCATGCTACATGCAAGTCAAACAGTAAAGCCACAATTTAGCCCTTTTGCTTATTGGTTGGTTGATTCGGTTTATTTTTCTACATTCATGATTCCATTCCGATGACTCTTAATTTCATCTTTCATTATCTTTCCAGTACTTTTTTCCTACTACCTCCTTCTGCCTTTATTTTAATATGATTCTTTCCAGTTCTTACTGGTTTACGTAATCCTCAGTATTTCCTACAGTCTCTAGCATGAATCTTTATTTTAGCAATTTTACCACAGTTCGCTTTTCTCCTGCTGCCCAGCCTTGTGGAGAGGAGAGGAGAGGAGAGGAGAGGACAGGACAGGACAGGACAGGACAGGACAGGACAGGACAGGAGAGGACAGGAGAGGAGAGGAAGGAAAAGGGGAAGGGAAGGGTATGTTGCAGTGACATATTTACTATAACTTTCTTACAGACTTGTTTGAAATGTCATTTTAAATTTGAGCTGTTTAGTTATACTGGCCATCTGCTGTTATAAAAAGTCATTTGTTGTTTTGATTTTTTCCTTCTATCTTTGAAAGAAAAGAAATATTCAAAAACAAGGAATGTGATTATTGACTTTCTCAAAAATATTCAGAAGTGTTTATATTTTGCCTGAAAAGTCTCAGAACGTAAAATCTCTGCAACTTGGCCAGTTTACACTAAGCACTAGTCCTATTTTTAGAATAATTTCACCTTAGTGTGGAAAACAGCTCAGTGCATTTTCATAAAGTCCTTTAGTTTCCATGGCAAATGGGGTCATTATTTCTGTTGAAACTGATGGGTTTTACTTATACTTTCGAAATGCTTTTCATGTGATGCCAACAAGACATGCAGAAACAAATGCACCAGAGATCTATTGTTAATAGCTGTTAGTTCTTAAAGCGAAATCTACACAAGGTCAATATGACCTTGGACTAAGGTCCATTGAAAACAATGAATAATATATTGCAGTGAAATGACTGACATTCTTAGCTGGAAACAATAGAAAGGCATTGATTATTAATCAATTTGGAAAAAAAAGGGGGGAGTAAAA